>CM054940.1:302446-415036 GCA_029168755.2 Tillandsia fasciculata | reverse complement strand
CTTACGACAGATAATCTTGCAAAAATGGGTTGGACTGGTATCAACCTATGTGTGCTCTGCGGTTCCACCAAGGAGACGGCCGACCACCTGTTCACGAGATGCGTGTTCTCTCGCTTTGTTATTGGGATGGTAGGCGGGCCCATTGGTTTCCAAGAGCTTGGCGACTGCGTTCGTGAGGCGTGGGAACGGTGGCCGGGGGGGAGGGAGGGTTAGTTCTTCGGATCCTGTTTCGGCCCTAACCTACCTGTCTGCTAACTGGTAGGTGCTTTTAAAAATTAGAAACAAAGTAATCTTCGAGCAGTCTAACTTCGATCCTCTCCGCGCGGTCTCAAATGTTAGCTGTGAGCTCGCGGACTGGGCGGTCCAGTGGAGCGCAACCTAATCGATGTTTCTCCTTTTTTTTTTTTTCTTTTTTCTTTCTTTTTTTTTTTTTTTTTTTTTCCTTCTAGAGACCTAGTTGTCTCACTTACTTACTGTGTTTAGTTCACTTACCAATTGAATGAAGCGGGTAGCGTGCTAATTTTTTTTTCAAAAAAAAAAAAAAATTACTATAGCAAAAAATAAAAGCAAGATTCTGAGCATCAAAAATCAAAATTTCTATTTTGATGTAAATGGAACTCCTCCTCGCAAACAGATGTAATCGGTTTGTGGTCTAATACTTTAATGTAACGCATCGCCTAATAAAATTATTGAGCAAATTATTAATTAGAGCACTTCAAATTGAGAACCTACCTTTTTTGCTTATTCTAAAGTAAATTAACAGTTAGATCGTATTAATTTTTTTTTTATAAAGGTAATTAATAAAGCAAAAGAAGGTACCTTAATTCAGGAGTTGTTTCCTCGAACTAATCCACACATTTCATTTGGAAAATAAATTAATATTCTAACATCCTGATAATTAAGTTCCTAATTCAATTAATCCACGGAATATGCCCTCAAGTAGTTAATGCATCGCACGTGGCAATTGCTTGTTATAGCTTGTTGCTTAAAGAATGTAGCACCCACCATTTTCGTCATCATCATGGTCACTAAAACGGAATCCCACGAGATAAGGAAAGAGTCATAATTCATCTTTAAATTTATTTTAAAAAAAACATCAATTCTCTCTCCGCAGTTTAATGTATTTTTATTTTATTATTATGTGTTTCAAAAACTGTTTTTAATTATTTATAATTTTATAAAAAAATTTATCTTTTATGGGAATAGTAAAGTGTTTATTTTGAAAAAAAAAAATCATATGATGTGCAAATTAAAAGACAATAAAATGCTATAGTGAACTGCCAATTGATTTGTAAAAAACATCACTTTGCTATTTTGATTAATGGTGATCGAGCTCCTCTAGTAGAATAAAAATAATACAACTATATAGACAATAAAATCATATAAAAAATGGTAAGATAAAATGAGAGATGAGGAAATTAAACCCATTAAAACACCTGTTGGCACCACGAGGAAACCGAGGATTATTCTGATGTTATATTTATCAAAAAAAAAATAATCTAAGCATGCACTATGTAAAGATGGATAAGCATGCATGATGAGAACATCTATAGCACGCACTACAACACCTACACTAGCTTTAATTTTCCTACATCATCATCATAAATTAATTTCTCAATATTCGCTAGTCCACGTGATAAACAATTGACAAGCTTGCCATATATATATATATATATATATATATATATATATATATATATATATATATATATATATATAAAGTCCGACTAATATACTATCGATAGTACCAAATATTTGGTACTATTAAGTTTTTTATCGTTAGGTCAAGTTCTTTAATTATTTTCATCTATTAAATTTTACTATTTTTCCAACCATTTATTAAATTCAAGGTGCCCTCATCATCTCAATCACATATTTTTTAATTCAACGGTTAAAAACTTAATAGTACCAATGACGTGGTACTATTAATAGTATTCCAGCCTAACTTTATATGAGTCCGGCTAATATACTATCGATAGTATCAAATATTTGGTGCACGCGAAATATTTTCGTAAAAGCCTCAAGAGAATCCAAAGATATACGTGGTTGGATTGTGGAATAAGGGTTGCTCTACTTGTACAAGAAGAAAAAGGAATCTTAAGCAATCCATTTGAGTAAAATCTTAGTGCAAGAGAAAGAGTAAATTATCTATAAATTAGCACTACTAGCTAGCCTTCGAACAATATATATATACATAGGAATCGAAACATAGGATTCACTCTCTTACTCAAGGAGTACTTAAACAATGAGGCTTTGCGCAATCATGCTAGCTTTACTAAGCTTACAGTGGTTCGAAGAAGTAGTCATAGTCTCCGCGGATGTCGGGACCGCAATCTCCTATGGTCCACCGTACACTCGTAAGTATATATTAATATATATATATCAGTTTTCTTAGGCTGAATTTCTTATAATTAATGTGTTTTTGTATTTTTTTCTTCTTTCTTTTTGATTATATATATATATATTTCATGTATTCATTTATTCTTCGTCGGAGATGATCAGCTACAAAATGCAACGGGAAGAGCGAAGATCAATTTCCCCCAAACAATATGTTTGCGGCGGTGTGCGACGGGCTTTGGAATAATGGGGCAGCATGCGGGAGGAAATACATGGTGCGGTGCCTAAGCGGCAGCAACAGGCCGTGTAAGGAAGGAATTAGTATAGTGGTGGAGGTGGTGGATAAATGCTCTCAATTTCCATGCCCTGCTAACCTCCTCCTGTCTGGAGATTCCTTCGACGCCATCTCGCAATCCACCGGCACTAAGATCAACATCGAATACATCCAGTACGTATGTGCACAACTCTCACCTAATCATCCATCATTCTTATAATTATCTCTTATATCTTCTGTTTTTTTTTTTTTTTATTTTCCATCCTAGCTAGCTTGGGCGCGCGAGTTGTTTTTTTTTTTTTTTTTTTTAAAAAAAAAAAAGAATATCAGCGCACAGCTCTATGAGGTCGTTTTCAAACTCAAATAAAAACAGAACTAGGACTAGGCTTCGCAGAGCGATTGAAATAAATCAATTCACTTAAAGTGTACAGACATAGCAATCTCGACCGGACTCAATCCACCTGGACGTTGGGTCTAAGTCTCTTGCCGTTAGGTATATTATGGACCGCAGCCGCACTCATTATTGGGCTCATAACTTAAGTCTCCTGGATCTGTCAAACAGAAGTTGAACTATAATCCATCGCAACAGCACAACCAATCTGACAAATAATAAGGTCCACTATTTAGCAAACCACGTTTGAACTTTCAAAAAAGGACACTGAACCCATGTCTTTTACCCCATAATTTTGCAAAAAGTTATAAAAAAAAATTAACCGAAAACGTTTCAGACTTGACCCATGTCCATCTGACTCATCCCTTCTATTGCGTAGCGTGATGTTGGAGAGCATCGCTTTTATTTCGTGGGTCAGCTCTATATCATGCTGTGTTCTAGAAACAAAACCCATCAGTATCTTTATCCCACTTTCACCCAATACTTTCGAAGCAATCCCTCACCCTAATGTGTTTGTTAATCACGTCCCTATATAGATGCTTGGATAGCGAAAGGTAAGGGCCTGCCCCTTCAAATGTCCAACCAAAAGCTAATTCAGCATCCGTATCCGACCGAATATAATATCTGCAGTTGAAAAATATTTTTGATTTGTAAAGCACTCCTCCACCACTGCAAGCAGGATTTGAAGGTTATCCCCTTTCTTAATGATCTTCTTCATAAGTAATACTAACTTTCAACAAGGGCGGCCCATTGCAGTGTCTTATCGGAGAGGAATCTCTTTATGTCCTCTAAGTTCTTGATTCCAAAATTAACCTTCCTTTTTTCGACTCATGCACACCGTCTTTCATCGCACCAGACATTGCCCGCTTGCTTCAAAACTCTTGCTTTCTCAGAGAAAAAATATTTTGAGTGATTCAATACGCTTTATAACCCATTTGGAGTTGGATGTTAGAGGAGAATCTAAATGTCTCTCTTTCTATATATTATTGTGTCATAGTTCCTAATTAATCTCTTGCTTATACCTATTTGTGCAGGATTTGATCCGGCCAAGCCAATTGATTAATAATTATACATGATGCATTAGCAAAAAAATTTACCTCAAATTTGTACAAATGATATATGGGCAATAGTAGCAGAGAAATCAAGAGCTAGCTAGCTAGCCAGTGGCGTATGAGCCAAATTAAACTATATATACTTCTCGATCAGTTGCCGTTGCCGGATAAATATTAATTAGCACAAAAGAATTAAGTGCACATGTACAAGGAACATAAGAAAATATATGTTGTACCGAGGAGCAAAATCATGACAACTTCTGTACAAAATAATGAGTGTGCATGGGCTATCCTAAGGACAAATTAATGTATATATATTCAGAGGACAACGTTTTAGTGGTGTGATATGTAATTAATGAATGCTATTTCTATAATGTTTTCGTGGTGTTTGCACTATCCCTTGAAATATTAATCTCTTTCGTCTCTTTTGTGCACCTGCTTTCAAAAAACATGATTCATTGTAATTCATTGTAATAAAAAAACAGATATATTAGCGAAACCAGTTAATCTTATAATTAAAATAGAACAAGAAGATGTACGGCCGGAAATATTTAGCTAGACCTCTTGCAGTGTTATATATATAATTTCATTCACAACTATCGTGCGCAATTAATATGTATAACATCTTAAGATCAGTGTGAAGAACAAGAAATTAAAGAGTTTCGGATTAGTAAAACCTTTGTTCACCCATAGATCTATATTGTATTCCAGTTGGAGGAGATTCACAAACGATTTTGGTGCACTCTATGTTGGATCCAAATAAGTAAACTAGATCATGAGTCCAATTAAAAGTAAGATAGAGAAGTATATATCCAAAAAAATTCCTTAGTGGATCTCACTGTAAACTAAACCTATGGGACTCGTCCACATAAAGTCCAATGTGAAGCTTTTTGTTTCACTAGGAGTCTTATGTAAGCTTCTGCATTCGATGACAATTAAAGCTAGCTTATTCCTTTTTATTATAGAATGTTATTCCTCGTTCTACCTCAATATATAATATATACTATTTAATTTCTAATTGTTAGATTTAGAGGACAGTAAAAATTTACAAACTGGATAGCCAACGGATCCAAAAATTGAAATCGAATCGGATAGCTTGTTTTACCGACCTTCGTGGATCTTCTTCGTATTTTTCATGCCTTTCGGATCGGATGCGCAAGATGGGAGATTAGATTGGACTTGATAATTCTGAATCTTCTATTATCTCCCACACCTTTAATTCGAATCGGAGGCGCACGATCGAAATTAGATCGAATTAAGGCTATAAGAATTTTCTTCTATATCCATACTTTAAAATCCGTAAGTAAAATTTAAGAGAAAACATGGTGAGAAAATAAGGAAGAATAATTTTTTTCTTTTATGTACTCAAAATATAAAGGAAGAGATTATATATATAAATTATTAGTATCATTTAAGACATTCTATTTCTCAATATGAAAATAAATTCTAACCCATAAAAATAAATCCTAAAAGTATTCTTAATTAATTCCAATTTTATTATTAACACCACAGGGCAACACTAAACATTGCACTTAAATAATTACAGCGCAAAAAATTGTAATAACACCTAACTTTTTTTTGGTATAGATCATGATCCTTCGAGCTCTATTTCAAACGCAACTGGAACAAGCGAGCAAGCCATTTTATAGCAGAAAAGTGAATCTGTCATTTTATAGAAAATAACTAAGATTTTTTTTTTTATGATCGGGACAAAATTGCAGCATGAGTGAAAGTTGGAAGAACAAAAGGTACGTAATTATTTCATGAGCATAATACATGAAATAATATGGGAATAAATTATCTGCACGTACATTTTTACCCTCATATTTTGATGACTAAATATAAAACTGCTGTCGATCCCCAGCATTAATAAGCAGGCCGGCCTAGTGGAAGCCCGGTAGAGCCGTGTGCCTATGAAATTCTGCGCTTGATGATAGAGCTGACTTTATAATAGTAAAATAAATTGAAAAGTAGCTTTTGCAAAGTGTTGTCTTTTTTTTTTTTATATTTTTTTTGGTTTCAGCCATCATTAGTATCAACGCAGAGGGAAATTAAATTAAGAGAGGGAAATTGTTTATGTGGAGTTGATATGGGTGACTGCTTGACCACATGTTCAGTCATATATATCCCGATTAATTATAGGGCTATGCTATCTGTATATTCTACACTTAAGTCCATTCTAAAATGTGTATTTATCTATTCGTCACTTCGAAGTGATGAGTACAATTTATCCCACCCTAGAATGGATGGGGTGTAAGATGTAAACCTGTACACTTATATATATACCCATATATTGAAGATTGAAGATTAAAGATAACATATGATATATGATGGTGGCGCCGCCATCGATCGGCGCGTGCACATGGGGATATATCAATTAATGATGTTCCGATCGAGTATAAATTAGAGTCTACGTAAGTACGCTCTCTAAGGAAATTAAGCACGGCCACCTCTAGTTGAGCAGATGGAAACAAGTCTACTAGCACAAAGTGCAACAGTACTTGTTTGTCTAGTATACATGACCATTTGCGTTAGCAGAGTCGTCGCAGATGTAGGAACTGCTATTTCATACAACCCTCCATATCTTCGTGAGTCTTTTCTTTTTTTTTTTTTTTTTTTTTTTTTTTTTTTTTTGTTCTTGCTCTTGTCCTCCTTTCAATTTTTTCTGAGCCTTTGATGTTGGCGGCTACTGAGGAACTGATTTTCTGGGTAGCACCTGCATAATATGGCGAAACTGATTCATAAACTCAGAAGAGAGGTGATGCCGAATGGCCTATACAATTTTGACGTAAAAGGAGAACAAAGATAATCCGAAATTCGGTATATAGTTGTCCTATATATCAACAAAAAGAACATCCAGGAAGCAGTACTACATGCTGCTGCTGATGATGTAATTTGAGTAATATTAATGATCATGGCTTGAATAGTAGTTTGTTTAAAGAGGCTTGCTTCGACGTGTTTGTGTGATTCCAATGTGCAGCAACAAGATGCCCGGGATATGACCAGGATCGACTGCCGGAAAGCGGCCTATTTGTGGCTGCAGGTATCGGGATATGGGACAACGGTGCAGCGTGTGGGAGAAAGTATCAGCTCCGGTGCCTGAGTGGCCTCAGGCGGCCGTGCAAGGACGGTTCGATCGTAGTCGAAGTCGTCGACCTCTGCAGGACAAATCCATGCGCCTCGACTCTCGTCTTGTCCTACAAGGCTTTCAGTGCACTCTCCAAGATACCCAACGCCAAGATCAACATAGAATATCAACAGTAACATATCCATACTGATCCCTTTCTTAATTACTAGTCATGAAATTAGAAACTTCATTTCTCCTTCAAATTAACTTTTGAGTCATTGATGATCAGATTCTTAATTATATATATTGTTCTCTGAATTAATTGGTTCAATTGGCTTTTCAGACTATGAAGCGGAGGGAGTCTACATGAAATGCAGATCAATCACGATGAATGGAGTCATGGACACACTCCAAAATAAAAAGATTAAAGTTGCCAAAAGAGAGCCGTTTAAAATTGTAACTCGATCTTCAGTGAAAAGAAAAAGGGAAAATGATATCACGAACGAAATGTTGCAGTGCCGAATTGAGAAGAGAGGAATTAATTAAACGAAGAAGATATATAATTTAATTTAAGACTAGCTAGTCTTCGAGGAGCAATTAAGCAGCAGAATCGGCAACTTGATCTGACGGCACACACTCCAGCTTCAAGTGATCACGATGACAATGCCAATAATATTTTATTTTTATTTTATTTTATTTTATTTTCTTAAAGCTAACACTCATCAGCACATTGGCAAGTTAGTATTGTGACGCATATATATATATAATAATTCACCTCTGGTGTGACTTTTAAGAATGCGGCTGCATGCGGCGGTGTAATGAGATGCCATTGCCGTCCCCACTTGGTTGACCTCTTTTTTTTACACGAAACGATCGAGTCATGCTGCGTCCGTGACCCGGTTACGTTGTCAATACATACATGATCATTTTAACTCTTTTATAAGCTGTACCCATCTTAATTTACTTACCCAATCTTTAATTACCTCCTATATATATATATATATATATATATATATATATATATGTATATGCCCACTCTGGGGCTTGCCTCTCCAGAATCGGATCCTCAGCAATCCCTTCCATAGCATATAGATAGATTGATGCCACGTGGTTATTTACAATTTCCTCCCATCCAAACTGGTGGCTCACAAGTTACATCTCGCTACACCCGACCTGCCATTTCTTCCATTTATTTAATTATTATTATTATTAATATAGTAATCCGTACGATACAATAAATTATTTTAAAATTTTAAATCAATCAATCTAATATTAAATTACAAATTAAGATTATCTTACGATAAATTTTTTAAGACACTTATCAGGATTTTGTATTTTTAAAAAATATTTAAAATGAGTATTAAAGTGTCGGAACACCGCTATGTCCATAATCTTTGTCACGATTTGTTTGAAGCCGCTCTCCACAGCTGTATTCTTCGTATTTTTTATTCTCTTGTATAAATATTTATAAAAAAAAATAAAGTGCATCTATATTTTAAAATTTAAAATTATTTAATTTTATAAAAGATTAAGTTTTGAAAATACGGTAAGAAAAAGATACGAAGGTGAAAGAGAGAAATTAAAAATTGAAGAAGACCGAAGAATGCGTAGGTAAACAAAGTTGAATGAAAAAATAAAAAACAGCCGGTAAAATTAAAGTTAAAAAATTTTAAAAATAAAATATTTTATCATGCCAACCTATGCATTAAAATTTCTCTCAAAAAAAAATAAAAACAAAAAAACATATGCATTAAAAATTAATAGATAGGTCAATAAATGTTTATATTCGAGAATTTATAATAAGTCCTTAATTAGTAGTAGTAATAGTATTGATATTCCAGCGATATAAGTAACCATAGCATTCTTCACTTACGTCGCGTAATATATGGTCATTCCGGTTCTTTCATTTATTAGAGGCGGTGGTGCGCTCACTGTTGTACTTGGATCTGTGCTCATCGTCGCTCACCCCATTTATTAGAAAACAGTATTCGACCAAGCGGATCCCGTCACCGCCCGTGAGTTTATCGAAGCGCTCACCCTCGTATCCCCCACCCACCCACTCACCCGGGCCGGTGAGAACAAATGAGAGGAGGCGCATGGGGAGCTGCGAGCGGCCCATCGCAGCAGCAGTAGAGCCGAGTCGGGTCGGGGCGGGTAGGAGCGGGGCGAGGCGAGCGGAATGGTAGCAATAGCAGTAGCAGTAGTGACTGCGGATTCCTAGGCGAGGTGATTTCCGGTGAGGATAACCGCCCCATCTCCTATTTGTTATCCTCCGTCTCCCTTAATCAATCCGCCGTAATCCCACTCCCAACCCCCCCTCGCCTCCGCCGATCTCCATCATGGAGATCACGAAGCCGCTGCCGCCGACGCAGCAGCAGCAGCAGCAGCAGCAGCAGCGCAAGTGGGTGGTGCCGTTGCTCGCGAGGTGCTCATCTCGTCCCTGCTGATCTCCGTCTCCCTCTTCTCCTCCTCCCGCGTCCTCCTCCTCTCCTTCTCCCCTATCCGCTCCTTTGCCAAGGACGACCCCCTCTTCGTCGAGCCCAAGCTCCGCCTCCTCCCCTCGCCGCCGCACCCCTCCTCCCCCGTTCCCCGCCTCGCCTACCTCATCTCCGGCTCCGCCGGCGACGGCGCCAGCCTCAGGCGCACGCTCCGGGCCCTCTACCACCCGGCCAACCGCTACGTCGTCCACCTCGACCTGGAGGCGCCCGCGCCGGAGCGCCTCGAGCTCGCCACCGCCGTGCGCGCCGATCCCGCTTACGCCCGCTTCGGGAATGTTCGGATCGTGACGCGCGCCAACCTCGTCACATACCGGGGCCCCACCATGGTGGCCAACACGCTCCACGCCGCCGCCATCCTCCTCAAGGAGGGCGGCGACTGGGACTGGTTCATCAACCTCAGCGCCTCCGATTACCCGCTCGTCACGCAGGACGGTACAGATCTAGCATTTTTATCCTCATCGCTTCCTCCTACCTACCTTCCTTCCTTTTCTGAACGCGCTAGGGACCTAGGGTTTCCCTATTCGCTAGTTTCGCTTACGCTCGTTTGGGAATTTGAATTGGGATATGGAATTTGATAGATTTCCTTCTCCTGATTTTGCCCAATATAATACAGATTCGTCTGCCGACTTGATTATTATTGTATTCCCTCTCTCCCGTACCTGTTCCTAGTTCCTATCTGGGGAAGTGCTTTCCCTGAGATCGCTTCTGCTATAATAATAATAATGTTATTAATTTGCTACTTGGTCTCTTTCCTTGCCCTAAATGGGTTTTCCATATCTATTTCTTCCTTCCAATTTGGATTCCGTGCCCTCTTCCTCAACTTGCTCGACATAAAAATCTGCATTTGTAGTTAAATTTTAATACCTTAGAGGTGGTCCCATCTTAATATCTTGTGACAATTTTCTATCAATTTGTTTGTATATTTCAGGTTTTTATTTCCTTCTCTCTCTCGGTTTTTAGAAACTGATACCGTCGCTTGAGTTTTATCTTTCATCAATTAACTAAGTTTGCCCGTATGTGCAAGATGTTCACTTTTCCCTTTAATTTCCTGCCAGATCTGCTATACGTGCTCTCGAGCTTGCCGAGACACATGAATTTTATTGAGCATACAAGTGACATTGGATGGAAGGAGTATGTCAAATTTTCTTCTCTGTTGTTTTTTTTCTTTTTTTTCTTTTTTTGCTGCAAATTAATTTTTCATTCTTTCAATACTGGTACTTCTTTTCGACACCAGGACCTCACAAAGTTGTGTAATTTCTTTCTAGATATCAGAGGGCAAAGCCTGTGATCATAGACCCCGGTCTCTATAGCTTGCAGAAGTCAGATGTCTTCTGGATTACTGAGAAAAGGAGTGTGCCCACTGCATTTAAGCTCTTCACAGGTAATTGTTTGCTCTCCAAGCTGACTTATATATATTTATTGGGATGGTATCTTAATCTCTATAAGAATTCTCTGATATGCGAAGCTTCAGTCGAATGATAAGACGACAATCTATCTTTGCTTAACAATTTTTAGGCGACAGTCCGGAATTTAGGATCCTTATTTATTATTTTCTATTAGAAGAGATTTTCATACTAAAAGAGGGCGGCATGAGAAATATGTTGGGCAGTGATTTAATAACTGCAGGATGTATCAACTCTTTATCTGTTGATTTGATCATGTCTTCATTTGCAAAATCATGAATGGCAGCATTTTCAGATTTTTGAAAGTGCTAACATATTTATCAACGGAGAACTGTCGTTGTGCTCTCTTCGTGATTAATATGAGAAAGTTCTACATCTTCAAGAGCTACACAGAACTATAGAGTGCATAATGTGCTGGCATATAATTGGGGGTTGGTTGTAGTGTCCATAATTATTTCTTGGTGTTATTGGCCTCCTCATTTGCTAAGAATTTTTGTGGAGAACAATAATATATGATTCTTATTGTTCAATGACTTAGCATTTTGAATTTGTGATATTGCAACTTGGATGCTTCTGCTTCCATTTGAAGGTGTCAACAAGAAGTGCTATTTATTAAGTATCATCCATCGTGATGCCTATAATAATAGTGGTTGACATATGATAATCTACTGGCACTTGTTGATATCTGATAAGCCAACTATCGGTTGTTAGAAAAACTATATGATTGGTGAGAGGTGGTTGGTATTAGGTAAGGATCAATGTGGAGCCATGTCTCTTAATAAGTTCTACCATAAGCCTAGGAAGTTACAAATATCATGGAGCTATATATTGTAGAAGGTGTAGTTGAAATAGTATGTCTTATACGCATGCTTACAAAGCTTTGTTCTTTGTTGGTTGAATGCTCTGGTCTCTTAAAAAAAGCATACGTCAAAAGCTAAGTATTGGTAATTTAAAAAGACTGGAGATTATTTTTTGTTGCCGTCAGTTACATAGTATCTTCTTGAAGATTTCAAGCTACCAAGCGGCACTATCATAAGGATTGATGATGCTAGGTAACATCATGCTATCTGTCAAGTCAATTGAAACAGACTGTACCATACTATATGAACTGATGGTTTGAGAAGTAATGACATCTCATTTTAATGCATATATAAATCCGTCCACATTAGAAAATGAAAAGTAACTTATTAGGTTTTTAAAATGTTTTGTCCTACTCCTACCTACTATTTCATAGTTCCTCTCTTGTCATGTATACTGCCCGATGAATTTTCTTGGTCATCTTGTCATCCTTTAGTTTGTTCTTGTAACCATTGATTTTAGCCTAATGTTGTAGGTAACTCTCCATTGAATGCTACCTCCGGTAACTTTGGAATAGCAGTTGATATCTTCTTATTCATTGGTACCTACCTTATAGAATTAATAGACTGAAGGACATGTGGGCAAGTTGATTGCACAGAAGAGAATTGTTGTGGTTTGAAGGCTCAATTTGAAAGATAAAATACCACAACTGAAACATATATTCTTAGGAGATTTTTCCGGGGCATTCAAAATTTTATGCCTTTTGACATGTCAAACCTTTTGATGCTTTTGATGCAATAGTAAATTCATACTTGACTACTAAATCCCAACGGACTTTATTCCCTTTCACATTTTTAAACTTTTGCTTTTGGGAGGGCATTTCACAGAGTTTCTTGAACTGGCTTGAAACTAGCGGGCATTTCACAGAGTTTCTTGAACTGGCTTGAAACTAGCGGGCATTACTACTAATAATATCAAAAACACTTTGTGCATGCATCAAGGCAGTACATTTATGTTCTTGTGCCTGAGTACTTGTGGATTATGTTGATGGATTTCTCTAGAACAATTGCATGCTGGATGGTTTGATGGTTGGCGGTACTTTTAGTCCATGTTATATTGATTATAGTGTTGAAGACTGATCAAGGTGTCGTTGCATATTTTATGAATAAAGTATAGATAACCGCTATTATTTTCCTTACTGGCAAAGTTGAGGCCAGAATTTTCTAACATTGATAGAGATGGCACAATATAATTTGATTCGAGAAAAGGTTTCTTTTATCATCCTCTTTAAGTATAAATAATGTGTGATTGCTTACTCATACGTATCACGTGGACCGACATGTATTGGCAATGCTTAGTTTGTCTCAGAAGCTAGTTTTGGTAGCTGTTCACAGCGTCACATGAAAACAGTTTTCTTATATTGTTTCATATGTTCCACTTTCCAGGCTCTGCATGGATGATGCTTTCTCACCAGTTCATTGAGTTCTGCTTGTGGGGATGGGATAATCTCCCTCGAACTGTCCTCATGTACTATGCGAACTTCCTCTCTTCCCCTGAAGGGTACTTCCACACGGTCATCTGCAATGCCCCTGAGTTCCGGAACACCACAGTCAACCATGATCTCCATTTCATATCATGGGATAACCCACCAAAGCAGCATCCCCACTTCCTGACCCTTGGTGATTTCTCAAGTATGGTCGGCAGCAACGCCCCCTTTGCAAGGAAATTTGGCAGAGAAGACCCTGTACTCGACAAAATTGATAAGGAGTTATTGGGCCGTGAGCCTGATGGATTTGTTCTAGGTGGATGGTCTGATTTGTTAAAGATGAATAATAGCGACAGCCATTACACTGTCAAAGTGGCATCGGAGCTTAGACCAGGGGAAGGTGCTGATAGGCTTAAGCGACTAATTACAGGTTTGCTTTCGGAAGAAGGTTTTGATAACAAACATTGCATCTGAAAAAAAAAAAAAAAAAAAAAAAAAAAAATTCAACAATAAAATATGAGGTCGGTATACAAAAATCTAAAGCTTTTTAGCTTCTGTCTAGTAAAGAGATGCTCAAGATTGGCGGTTATAGGCAGCAGAAGCATTGCCAACATGACAGGATGAGGGTATATATGCTACTAATGATTCATTAGATTGATGTTTAGAGATTTGGCTGTTAGGTTATTCACGTGACATATTCTTGGCCTTTTTGCCTTTAGGGTTGGCATGGATACTCGACGTTCTTCTTCTGTAACAACACGCCTTAATCTATGAACGCATAATATCTATCATATTGAAACAGAGTATTAGCACTTTGAGTCATTTGAATTGAATCAAGAGCTCTTGGTATTGTAAGCAACGTAATTTTGACTTTCAGGCACGCACGTTGTGGTCAGCATGTGTATTATTGTAAATAAGCATGACTACCGTATGGAAAGCAAAAACGTGGTCTTCAGACACTATTAGCTTTGCTCTGTTTCACCTTTGTGTAATGGTTTGAGTGTCTTATCAAAATTTGTCATGCAATATCGGTTTCTGGTTATTCATGCAGTTATTTGCCTGCTCAAGACACAAATTATTGGTTGCTCGCTTGCGACTCTCTGGCATTCACGGTGGTTGAGCCGACAGCAATTCTGTCCGTTTCAACTCTCGGGGTGGTTGAGCCGACAGCAATTCTGTCCGTTTCAACTCTCGTTGGACCTCAAAAGCAGTAGGTGAAGACTCGCGCTGGTAAATTTAGCCCGAGAGGCCCTTGTATGAAATACCAAAATAAATTTATTTATGATTATGCTCTCGATATCTGAAGCGAAGCAATATAGTGCACAAACCAGACTGAAGGGGTGGTCCAGTAAATAATGATATCTTCCAAGTGCATTATTTGGTTCGTTTAAAGTTGAACCAGTTTTTTTCCCACATTGTCGCCTCGAAAGAGCGCAATGAATGCCGACGGAATGCTCTCGAAGCCTTGGGAGATGTCTTCGATACTCTGCATTCTGCCATGCCGGAGGTGATCAGAGGTAATGGAGATAAATTCATCGCGTACAGCAATGTGATCATAGATTAGGAATCCTTGAATAGTAATCCTCTTATAGATCACATCCACCATGTCGGGTGCCGCCGGCCTTTCTGAGTTTGTGTACCCTGAAATCGCCCCACAGACGGCGACTCTTCCAAAGGCGTTCATGTTGGCGACGACTGCTTCTAACATCTTGCCGCCAACGTTGTCAAAATATATGTCTATCCCACTGGGAAAGCACCTGTGTTCCAGCAAGTGCAAAACGCAAATACGAGTCTAAAAGTTATGCGTTGCCCGCGACGATGTAACTGTTTAAAGAAAGAGCACGGACGGGGAACAGAACAGACCTCTTGAGTGCAGAGTCGATATCATGTTCTTCTTTGTAGTTGAAAGCGTCGTCGAATCCCAGCGTGCCCTTAAGCAGGTCCACCTGCATGCGAGTACCAAAACATTAATAACTACACACACCGTGGGCAAATCTAGGGGGTGGGGGGTGGCGGGGCATCGCATATTGTTGGTGTAAATACACAAAATAGAGGTTAGACTACAAAAATATATGAAAAGTATCAACGAGTCGATCAAGCCGAGGCACGGATATCTCGCTCTCTTTAAGGAGATTCAAGCCCTCTGCGGTAGGCAAAGCCTTCGAACCGATGCAGCAGAACACTGACTTGTCCCCTCCAGGATACAACGGCTCGACCCTCGTCGTGTGGCTTCACCAACTCTGCACAAGTAGATGAGCCCAAAGCTCCACCAAAAATAACACCTTTCTTTGACCACTTTCTCTCTCAAGTAGTATATAATTTGTTTGTGTTTCTTTTTTTTGATCTTTTGTAGGTGTGTCTAAAGAGAGTGAAATAGCTCTCTATATATAGTCTTGTAAACCATATAGGTTACAACTAATTAATCCTAAAATTAATTAGGAGGAGTTAATTCGTAGGCTAACTCAATTTGCAAAGAAGAAAAAGGAGTTGTAACTCCACTAATTACATATGTATAGGTTAGATGAAATTAATAATACATTTAATAATTAAATGTTACAACATTCCCCCACTCATTTTATTATTAAAGAGAGTTCGGCGGTCAAAGAGGGATCGTTATACATAAATGAAGGTGTGCTCTGCATTGAACCTTCACTTAGTGAAACAATGATCTCTACTCCAGAGCCAGAGTGGTCTCAGACTTGAACTTTGGCTGCTTAAGAGAAATAGAGTGTCACTGCTCACATATAACAATCCAGGTGTTGACATGAGCTTTACTAGCTAGCACGTTACGGCCTTGTGCTTATCCTGGTTTTCATGAGCATTTTTTGAGAAAAAGCCCATTCTCATAGGAAGCGGCCCCACTTCCATGCTCACATAGGTGAAATCCGTCAAGGGTGCTCCTGTAATTCTGACACCTTGCTCATAAGAGCCACAGACTCCATTAAGAGTGTAATAACTCAACCCTCATTCCATTACAGGATGAATGCACTCACATCATAGGGATAGGTAAGTATTAGATCATGTAGATCTATATGTTGTGCATTCTTTACGACCACCATATGATTCGTTTTTCCCATTGAACCCGACTTTCAGGATCTCTGATCATCAGGTTGGGTATCCTCATACGTGGTTCATGATGTTATAGGCTTTAACCCTATCCCCCTCGATGTATTCCAGATCCTTTCTCTTCCCAAGGCCTTAGTTAATGGATCTGCTAGATTATCAGTAGATTTTATATAATCTACATTGATAATACCATTGTTCATATATGATCTCACAGTACTGTGTTTTCTTCTCACGGATCTGGATTTACCGTTATAATAACGATTTCTTACTCTACCAATAGCAGCAGTGCTATCACAGTGTATCAACACAGATGGAACTGGTTTCTCCAAAAATGGAATCTCAGACAATAAGTCTCTCAACCAACTAGCTTCCTCACTAGCTGAAGCCAAAGCAATAAGCTCGGCTTCCATGGTTGAATTAGCAATGATAGTTTGCTTTTTAGATTTCCAACATATAGCACCACCTACTAAAGTAAAAATATAACCAGTGGTAGAGAGAGAATCACCTGATAAGGTATTCCAGTCAGCATCACTATAACCCTCAATTACAGCAGGATACTTCCCATAAAACAAGCCATAAGTTTTGTGTAGTGCACCGATTTCTGCGAAATAGCAAAATTCGGTAAAAATGCTTGTAACGCGTTTCGAATATGATTACAAGTGGGTTTGAAGTGTTTTGAGTCAACGCAAAAGCCGTTGGGTCGAAAAGTGAGTTGTGGTTGAGAAACGAAGCCTTAAATTGCAAAATTGGGACTCGTGTTCGCCGAGTTCGCAAAATGGCAAATTTCGGCGAGAGGACTTGTAACATGTTTTAAACATGATTACAGTTGAGTTCGGTGCGTTTCGGGCTGACGCGAAGGGCATCGGGTCGAAAAGTGACTTGAACCCGAGGACTTAGCCAAATCTGGAATTTCTGAAATTTTTAATCGCGAAGCGTTTTCGGAGTCCTGTTTCGAGGGCTTCGAGTGCCCCAAAATTTTAAAAGAAATCGTGGGGTGACTCACAAAAGTTTTCTTATTAAAAGGGGCGAAAAACCTAGGTATGCTATTAAGAAAAATCGGAGAACGAAGCGAAGAAAAATGCTTCGTGATTGCTGAAATTGCAGTTTGACAGCCCAAGTCTATCGCGAAGCGTTTTCGGAGCCCTGTTTCGAGGGCTTCGAGTGCCCCAAAATTTTAAAAGAAATCGTGGGGTGACTCACAAAAGTTTTCTTATTAAAAGGGGCGAAAAACCTAGGTATGCTATTAAGAAAAAATCGGAGAACGAAGCGAAGAAAATGCTTCGTGATTGCGGAAATTGCAGTTTGACAGCCCAAGTCTATCGCGAAGCGTTTTCGGAGCCCTGTTTCGAGGGCTTCGAGTGCCCCAAAATTTTAAAAGAAATCGTGGGGTGACTCACAAAAGTTTTCTTATTAAAAGGGGCGAAAAACCTAGGTATGTTATTAAGAAAAAATCGGAGAATGAAGCGAAGAAAAATGCTTCGCGATTGCTGAAACTGCAGTTTTGACAGCCCAAGTCTATCGCGAAGCATTTTCGGGGCTCTCTTTCGAGGGCTTAGAGTAGTCCAAAATTTTAAATAAAATCGTGGGAAGTTTAAGAAAAATTTGTAGATTAAAGGGGTGAAGAGAAATTACAAATTTGATTTCTCAGTTGACGGGAAAACGAGGCGAAAGAGGGCTATCCGATATGGCTCACTGCAGGAAATTCTGCAGGAAATGGGCAGTTTGGGATAATTTCAAAATTCAGGGGCATTTTAGTAAATTCCCTTTCTTTTCCCAACCACCCACTGCAGAGAAATAAATGACACCCTCTCTCTTTTCCCCTCCCCCTCTCACGCACTCACTTCTCTCTCTCTCTCAGCTAGCAAGAAACGAAAGGGGGGGAGAAGAAGAAGGAAAAGAAGAAGAAGAAGAAGAAGAAGAGAAGAAGAAGAAGAAGAAGGAGGAGAAGTAAAGGTGAGTCTCTCTCCCTCTCTCTCCCTCTCTCTATCTCTCTCTATCTCTTTCTCCCTCTATCTTTCTCTCCCTCCCTCTTGCTGCCTGCGCAAGGCAGCTACATGCTGCCTTGCGCAGCTGTTGCAACTGCAGCAGCTGCTGCTGCTACTACAAGCAGCAGCAGCAGCTGCAAGCAATGCTGCCTGGGCAGCAGCTGTGCAAGCTGCTGCCCAGCAGCAGGGGAAAACAAACAAAAAAAAAAAAAAAAAAAAAAAAGGAGAGGTGGTGCGGGCTGGGCTGCAGCAGCCAGCTGCTGCTGCTGCCCTGCGCCTGCTGCTGCTGGTTGGGCAGCCAGCAGCAGCATGGGCTGCTGCTGGCTGGGCCACCAGCAGCTGCTGCTGCTGGTTGAGCCACCAGCAGCAGCAGCTCGAGCTGCTGCTGGAAGGGCTAGCAGCAGCAGCTCTAGCTGCTGCTGCCAGCAATGCCAGCAGCAGCAGCATGGGCTGCTGCTGCTAGGGCCTGCAGCAGCAGCATTAGCTGCTGCTGCTAGGGCCAGCACCAGCAGCAGGGGATTAACAAAAAAAAAAAAAAAGAGAAAAGAAAAGAAAAGAATGGAGAAAAAAAAAAAAAAAAAAAGAAAGAAAAGAATGAAGAAAGGAAAAGAAAAGAATGAAGAAGAAACTTCTTCTTTTCTTTTCTCCAATTGCAAGCTTCCAAATTTCTCGATTTTGCAAAAATGCAAAATTTAGGAATTTGGGATGGGGAAAATTGCTTAATTTGAGCCCCTCTAAAATTTAGAGAGCTTTGGGCTTGTTTCCAATGTGAAATTGCAATTCTTGACTTTCCAAGAAGCAAAATCGACGAATTAGGAGGAAATAGCTCAAATTGAGCTTTTCTCAAAATTCGGGGGGCTTTTTGACCCCGGATCGAGTTGAGCAAGTTTCTTTTTGGCAACATGCCATAAGATAATTAATTCCCTCCCATTTTTATGAATCGATAAAAAGTTAGCCTTTTGGGGGGGAAAACGATCAAATAGGAACTTTCCCCTCTTTGTTGTCAAAAGAGGTTAATTTCATCGTCTTACTAAATTTGAAGGATCATGTAGAGGCAATTGCTTTATTTTGCCCTCCTTACGATGTAGGAAAGCCTCAAGGACCAAAGGAGCTGGAATTGCCTCCTGCAAGGACCGATAGAACACACCGAGGTGGGGGATTCTATCGAGCGAGGGTGACCTCTCCCCTTATCTTTTGCTTGTTATTAGAAGCATGTTAATAGAGTGGCTAGGACAATAATTTCATGCTTATGTAGATGTGGTTATGGTTTATGGAAATTTGACTTAGGAGAAAACTTAGATTAGGCTCTAATGTGTGGCATTCACTATAGGATTTCACGAGTGGCATGGTTGTTTGAGTCAAATAAGCGTGTGATGGGATTTAGGGCCTAAATTAGAGTTATGTCTCTAAGGAAAGCATAGTTTAGTTGAGGTTAAAATCCAGAGTATTGGAAATCCCTAGAGTGGTCATAGGGAGTCGGGTTAATATACCTACACTTTAACTTCAACTTGAGCATAATGAAAGTTAAGAATTGAGTCCAAGGGACTTATGTACCTTAAGGCATGGACCTAGGGTAAATGCATGAGTATATTAAAAAAAAAACAAGCTAAAAGCTTAATTGCAAAGAAAGAAAAAGGGCTAAGAGGCAATGCGAGCAATGTGAGCCATAAGCTCGATTGAGATGGAAGCTAAGTGCTAAAGAGCAAAAGAAAGGCAAAGGCCTAAAAGAGCAAAGAGGCTAAATGCAAAGCAATAAAAGAAATAATAAAACGAGCGCACCTACGGGGTGAAACGTGGCCCATGTTGGAGTAGCAGGCAGTGTCCCTCTCCCGGGTAGAGACCCGTTCGGGACGTTTCCCCGTAGGGCGGGGTAACACTTGCGGGTGTTATCGGCAACCTTAGAGGACTTGTCTTATGGCAGCATGTCTGCCGGGCTAGGGCCCGTTGGGCAAGTTTCTCCGAGGGTTTAGCAACTTGAATTGAAACACAAGAAAGTTAATGAAAGTAATTTGGCAAGGGACAGGTTGGTTAGTTTGGCATCCTATAGCGACATAGAGTAATGTCATGGCAAAGGTAAAAGTATTAAGCATGCTAGCTAAGATTTACAGCTTTTATTTACTGTATTTCATTCTCTATTATATTGCTTCCATTAGACTAAGCGGTGCAGGGCATTTTCTCTCGGTGGTTGAACCCACTGGGAACTTGGTTGTAGTTCTCACACCCTTTGGGTGACTTCCCCACAGGTCCAGGTACATCGGGCGAGACACGCGACAAGGGCAAGCGCCCAGCAGAGTAGCGACCTAGCAGTCTAGAGTCGCCACCACCATTTTGGAGTTTCATTTTCTTGAGCGAACCTTGTATGTGAGGAACAATGTAAATTCTAAATGTTTAAGTTTCAAGTTGGAAAGAAAGAAAAAAAAAATATGTATGTATTTTGGTATTGTAGTCATGCTAAAAGAGAGTTGTAATATTAAACAAAAGTGTATGTCTTCGCTCAAGTTTTGTACTTTCAGTTCTTCTAACTAGTTGTTGAATGATTGAAAGTTTAAATTTATAGTTCTCTACTCTGATTGCTTACTCTTCCGCTATATTGAAATGATATTGTTGGATTGAACCGTTCCTTTCGGGTCTTGAAAGGTCATGCCCGATTGGCGGGTCTGTTGGCGCGCCCGAACTGTTCAAATTGACGGTCTCGGGGCGTGACAGATTAGAGTGGTATCAGAGCCTAGGAGATAGACCTAGGTGGTTAGCGAACCTTAGGAAGACCCTAGGGTTTAGGCACGAGAGTGTGTGTGGATCTTTTGGCGAAAGTACATGATTGGGTTACTTGATTCCCAAGAAGGACATTGGGAATGGATCGAGGGAAAATGGACTTCCACTAGCTAACGTTAAGTTGGGCGGCCGACAACGTAACGTTAGGGGTGGGAAGAAGTATTCCTTTTTACTTTCGCATGATTGGGTTGACGAAGCCTTTATGTGATCGTTTAAATTACTGCATTTAACTTCGCAAATGCCTAAGTTGTAAGCGTTGGACTGATGTTTTTGTGGTGTGCAGATAGCTATGCCACCGCGAAGGGAGACACGTCTTACGCGCCTCGAGCCGGGGGAGGGCTCCGGTTCGAGTGATGTTCGTGAACTGAGGGAGCAAATGGCCGCGCTTATTGGCGTGGTACAGCAGCAGGCGGAGGCCTCTCAGCGACAGGAGGAGGCTTCCCGCCAACGAGAGGAGGAGACCTCTCGTAGGCTGGAGGAGGCTTCTCGCCAAAGGGAGGAGGAGGCTTCTCGCAGGCTAGAGGAGGCGTTGCAGCGCCAGGAGGAAGCGACGAGGCGTCAGGCCGAACAAATTGAGAGGCTCCAGGACCTGTTGACGCGGCAGATTGAGGCGGCGCAGACGACGCATGAGCGCACAGCCTCGCCCCAAGTGGGGGCAACTACTGAAGGAGTGGCTATGGCGGCCGAGCCTATGGCGGCGCGCCCAGCACCATCTGTCGGGGCTACTAGAGGAGTGCCCCGGCGGGCCGACTCGGAGGTGGGTGATGCCGAGTACGCGGCCCAGAGAGCGGAGCAAAATAGGGCGATGGAGGTTCTCGCCGACTTCCAGAAATTTCACCCTCCTACCTTCAGCGGCGACAAATCCGATCCAATGGTGGTGGAGTCGTGGATTGACTCCATGGAGCGACTGTTCCTAACCCTTCGGGTGCCGGTGCGGGACCGTGTTACTGTGGCGGTTCCCCACCTCGATAATGTGGCACACCGTTGGTGGAAAGCAGAGTTGGAGAGAAGGGCTAGGACGGCATTGCCGGAGCCATCGTGGGAAGAATTCAAGGAGCTCTTCTTCGCCACATATTTCCCCGACAGTGCGAAGCAACAAATGGAAGATGACTTCAAAAATCTTCGCCAGGGAAGCCGCTCAGTTCAAGAATACGAGTGCGAGTTCTCTCGCATCGTCAGCTGTTTACCCACCGTGGTGCGCAGTGAGTGGGATAAGGTGCGATGTTTCGAGAGGGGCCTTCGACCGGCGATCTACTCAAAGGTCCAACCATTCAACATTGCAACTTATCGGGAGATTGTGGATAGAGCCCGCTTGGTAGAAAGGGGCGACATGGTGGTGCGCCGAGAGCGCGAAGCTTTTGAGAAAGATAAGGGCAAAGCGAAGGAAAAGAAGCGGCATCAAGGTGGCCCCGGGGGTCAGAGCCAATATCAACGGCCTCCGAAGCAACAGCGACAGCAGCACTATCCTCGGGAGCCCCGACAGTTCACGGCCCCCGGGCGATGTGCCATTTGTGGTGGCCCGCACCGACCTACTGAGTGCCCAGAACGCGAGGGGAGGTGCTTCAACTGTGGCCGGCCGGGTCACATGGCTCGAGAGTGTTGGAGGGGCACGCACCCCGCCCCGGCCGTGCCGACGATCCAGGCTGCCCCGAAGCAACACAAGAAGACGGTGCCAGCTCTACCAGCTGCGCGCCCCGCTGCTCCTCAGCGACCGCCGAGCGGGCGGGCTTTTGCCGCTCAGGCGAAGGAGGAGGAGCCCGTGGCTGACGACGTCGTGGCAGGTATAATTTTTATTAATGATGTTCGATGTAGGGCTCTATTCGACACAGGTGCATCGCATTCATTCATATGTAGATCCTTTGCCATGAGACATGGGTTGGATGTATTACAGTCTACTAGTACTAAAACGGTCCATGTGCCTGATGGTTCTTTAGAGGTATCTGAGAGTTGTCCCGCCTGTCCAGTTCGGGTTGGCGAGTGGATTATGACAGTGGACTTCTTAGTTTTGAGACGGCTAGGAGATTATGATGTAATTTTGGGAATGAATTGGCTCTCCAAGTATTATGCCACTATCGACTGCGAGCGGCGGGTTATCATCTTTCGAGAGCCGGGACAAGAGGAGTATGTATTCAAGGCATGTAGAGGCTCTCTATTTGCCTCTGTGGTCTCGGCGTCGCGGGCCAAGAAGCTTATCGACAGAGGGTGTGTGGCTTACTTAGCTACCGTGGTGGAAGGGCACAAGGAGGAACCTAATGTACAAGACATTCCCGTGGCGCGGGAATATCCTGATGTATTTCCTGCGGAGTTGCCGGGCATGCCGAGGGATCGGGAGATTGAGTTCATAATAGACTTGGTTCCCGGGACGGCTCCAGTTTCAAAGGCTCCTTATAGAATGGCCCCGGCGGAGTTAAAAGAGCTTAAGGCTCAATTGCAAGATTTGCTGGACAAGGGTTTCATTAGACCTAGCGTATCCCCTTGGGGAGCTCCGGTCCTATTTGTGAAGAAAAAGGACGGATCGCTGCGGTTATGTGTGGATTATCGGGAGCTCAACAAATTGACAATCAAGAACCGATATCCATTACCGAGGATCGATGATTTGTTCGACCAATTGCAAGGTTCCCGGGTATTCTCAAAAATTGACCTTCAATCGGGATACCATCAATTAAAGATTAAGCCGGAGGATGTGCACAAAACAGCTTTTAGAACGCGGTATGGACACTATGAATTCACTGTAATGCCTTTCGGGTTGACGAATGCCCCGGCGGCATTCATGGATTTAATGAACCGCGTTTTTCAGCCTTTCCTAGACCGATTTGTCGTTGTCTTCATTGACGACATTTTAGTCTACTCTCGAAGTGACGACGAGCACGAGGATCACCTACGACAGGTTCTACAAGTGCTTCGAGAGCGGAGCCTATTCGCGAAGTTGAAGAAATGCGAATTCTGGCTCCGGGAAGTGGCATTCTTAGGACATGTGATTTCTGAGACGGGGGTGTCTGTAGACCCCAAGAAAATTGAAGCAGTGAAAGATTGGCCGCGACCAACAAATGTCACCGAGATTCGAAGCTTTATCGGACTCGCGGGCTATTATAGGCGGTTTGTGGAAGGGTTCTCTAAAATTACCATTCCACTCACCAGCCTTACAAGAAAAGGAGCTAAGTTCATTTGGAGCGATGCTTGTGAGAGAAGCTTCCAATTGCTCAAGGACAAGTTGACGACGGCTCCAATTCTTGCTCTACCCGTTGCGGGAAAAGGGTTCGTGGTTTATAGTGATGCTTCAGGGACTGGGTTGGGGTGTGTACTCATGCAAGACGAGAGGGTTATAGCCTATGCCTCCCGGCAGCTGAAGAGTTATGAAAAGAACTACCCCACTCACGATCTCGAGCTTGCCGCAGTGATTTTTGCACTGAAGATATGGCGGCATTACCTCTACGGGGAACATTGCGAGATTTACACGGATCACAAAAGCCTCAAATATTTGTTCACTCAGAAGGAATTAAACCTGAGGCAGCGCCGATGGCTAGAACTCCTAAAGGATTATGATGTTAGCATCTTGTACCACCCGGGGAAAGCAAATGTGGTGGCCGACGCGCTAAGCAGGAAGTCCGTGGAAAATCTTGCCATGATCATCACCGACCAATACCCGTTGCAATCCGAAATGAGACGGATGGGCTTGGAGGTTGTGGCTTCCGGTGCCCCCGCGAAGCTTATGACGCTCGTTGTGCAACCTACCTTGTTGGAGAGAATTAAAGAAAAGCAAATGGCGGATGAAAAGCTCCAAAAGGTGAGGTCTGATCTAGGAAGCGGTGAGGCAAAGGATTTTACTGTGGATTCTGAGGGGATCCTAAGGTTTCGGGGTCGCGTGTGTGTACCTAATGATGAGGATATTCGTGAAATGATCCTTCAAGAAGCACACCGATCGCCGTATACTATCCACCCCGGCGGCACAAAAATGTATAAGGACCTGAGGGCGCAGTTTTGGTGGCCAGGTATGAAAAAGGATGTTGGACACTTCGTGGCTAGATGCTTAGTGTGCCAACAAGTCAAGGCTGAACATAGACTCCCTGCGGGCAAGCTTCAAAATCTGCCGATTCCCGTGTGGAAATGGGAGAACATCGCTATGGATTTTATCGTGGGCTTGCCTCGGTCTCAAGCAGGCCACGATGCGATTTGGATGGTTGTGGATAGGTTAACCAAGGCGGCTCATTTCCTGCCTGTCCACACCACCTGGTCTAGGGATAAATTGGCGCAGTTGTATATTGATGAGATTATGCGCCTTCATGGAGTTCCTGTTTCTATAGTGTCGGATCGGGATCCCCGATTCGTGTCACAATTTTGGAAGAGCTTCCACGAGACTTTGGGAACACGCCTGGATTTCTCTACGGCTTATCACCCTCAGAGCGATGGTCAATCTGAGAGGACCAATCAAATCCTCGAAGATATGCTCAGGGCGTGTGTCTTGGACTATGGACCAGGGTGGCAGCGATATTTGCCGATGGCGGAGTTCGCCTACAATAACAGCTACCAAGCCAGCATCGGAATGGCACCTTTTGAGGCACTCTATGGCAGAAAGTGCAGGTCTCCACTGCATTGGAGTGAGGTTGGCGAGAGATCATCACTGGGTCCTGATGTATTGCAAGAAGCCGAGGAAAAGGTGCAAATTGCGCGTCAACGTCTGGTGACAGCGCAAAGTCGGCAAAAGAGCTATGCGGACAAAAGGCGGCGCGACCTAGAGTTTAAGGTCGGGGATCATGTATTTTTGAAGGCGTCGCCCACAAAGGGAGTAGTGCGATTTGGGATGCGAGGAAAGTTGAACCCTCGTTTTCTTGGACCCTATGAGGTTTTGGAGCGGGTTGGCCCAGTGGCCTATAAAATAGCTTTGCCCCCAGATTTGGCAGGAATTCATGATGTGTTCCATGTGTCACAACTCCGCCAGTATGTCCACGACCCGACGCACATAATCAACTACCCACCACTCGATCTACGGGAGGATATGAGCTATGATGAGTTCCCGTATAAGATTATTGATCGGCGTGATAGGAAGCTCAGGAACCGCTCCATTCCTTATGTGAAAGTGCTTTGGACGAGGCATAGCGAGGAGGAGGCCACGTGGGAGCCTGAGGCTGTGATGCGGGAGCATTATCCTCGCTTGTTCGAGGAATAAATCCCAAGGTACGTGAGTTTTAGTTTCGCGGACGAAACTCCTAAAGGAGGGGAGAATGTAGTGCACCGATTTCTGCGAAATAGCAAAATTCGGTAAAAATGCTTGTAACGCGTTTCGAATATGATTACAAGTGGGTTTGAAGTGTTTTGAGTCAACGCAAAAGCCGTTGGGTCGAAAAGTGAGTTGTGGTTGAGAAACGAAGCCTTAAATTGCAAAATTGGGACTCGTGTTCGCCGAGTTCGCAAAATGGCAAATTTCGGCGAGAGGACTTGTAACATGTTTTA
The DNA here is from genome assembly GCA_029168755.2 of Tillandsia fasciculata. Classification (NCBI taxonomy): domain Eukaryota; kingdom Viridiplantae; phylum Streptophyta; class Magnoliopsida; order Poales; family Bromeliaceae; genus Tillandsia; species Tillandsia fasciculata. The sequence goes on along the minus strand of CM054940.1, from coordinate 388,459 downwards.
AACATGATTACAGTTGAGTTCGGTGCGTTTCGGGCTGACGCGAAGGGCATCGGGTCGAAAAGTGACTTGAACCCGAGGACTTAGCCAAATCTGGAATTTCTGAAATTTTTAATCGCGAAGCGTTTTCGGAGCCCTGTTTCGAGGGCTTCGAGTGCCCCAAAATTTTAAAAGAAATCGTGGGGTGACTCACAAAAGTTTTCTTATTAAAAGGGGCGAAAAACCTAGGTATGCTATTAAGAAAAAATCGGAGAACGAAGCGAAGAAAAATGCTTCGTGATTGCTGAAATTGCAGTTTGACAGCCCAAGTCTATCGCGAAGCGTTTTCGGAGCCCTGTTTCGAGGGCTTCGAGTGCCCCAAAATTTTAAAAGAAATCGTGGGGTGACTCACAAAAGTTTTCTTATTAAAAGGGGCGAAAAACCTAGGTATGCTATTAAGAAAAAATCGGAGAACGAAGCGAAGAAAAATGCTTCGTGATTGCGGAAATTGCAGTTTGACAGCCCAAGTCTATCGCGAAGCGTTTTCGGAGCCTGTTTCGAGGGCTTCGAGTGCCCCAAAATTTTAAAAGAAATCGTGGGGTGACTCACAAAAGTTTTCTTATTAAAAGGGGCGAAAAACCTAGGTATGTTATTAAGAAAAAATCGGAGAATGAAGCGAAGAAAAATGCTTCGCGATTGCTGAAACTGCAGTTTTGACAGCCCAAGTCTATCGCGAAGCATTTTCGGGGCTCTCTTTCGAGGGCTTAGAGTAGTCCAAATTTTAAATAAAATCGTGGGAAGTTTAAGAAAAATTTGTAGATTAAAGGGGTGAAGAGAAATTACAAATTTGATTTCTCAGTTGACGGGAAAACGAGGCGAAAGAGGGCTATCCGATATGGCTCACTGCAGGAAATTCTGCAGGAAATGGGCAGTTTGGGATAATTTCAAAATTCAGGGGCATTTTAGTAAATTCCCTTTCTTTTCCCAACCACCCACTGCAGAGAAATAAATGACACCCTCTCTCTTTTCCCCTCCCCCTCTCACGCACTCACTTCTCTCTCTCTCTCAGCTAGCAAGAAACGAAAGGGGGGGGGAGAAGAAGAAGGAAAGAAGAAGAAGAAGAAGAAGAAGAGAAGAAGAAGAAGAAGAAGAAGAAGGAGGAGAAGTAAAGGTGAGTCTCTCTCCCTCTCTCTCCCTCTCTCTCTCTCTCTATCTCTTTCTCCCTCTATCTTTCTCTCCCTCCCTCTTGCTGCCTGCGCAAGGCAGCTACATGCTGCCTTGCGCAGCTGTTGCAACTGCAGCAGCTGCTGCTGCTACTACAAGCAGCAGCAGCAGCTGCAAGCAATGCTGCCTGGGCAGCAGCTGTGCAAGCTGCTGCCCAGCAGCAGGGGAAAACAAACAAAAAAAAAAAAAAAAAAAAAAAAGGAGAGGTGGTGCGGGCTGGGCTGCAGCAGCCAGCTGCTGCTGCTGCCCTGCGCCTGCTGCTGCTGGTTGGGCAGCCAGCAGCAGCATGGGCTGCTGCTGGCTGGGCCACCAGCAGCTGCTGCTGCTGGTTGAGCCACCAGCAGCAGCAGCTCGAGCTGCTGCTGGAAGGGCTAGCAGCAGCAGCTCTAGCTGCTGCTGCCAGCAATGCCAGCAGCAGCAGCATGGGCTGCTGCTGCTAGGGCCTGCAGCAGCAGCATTAGCTGCTGCTGCTAGGGCCAGCACCAGCAGCAGGGGATTAACAAAAAAAAAAAAAAAAAGAGAAAAGAAAAGAAAAGAATGGAGAAAAAAAAAAAAAAAAAGAAAGAAAAGAATGAAGAAAGGAAAAGAAAAGAATGAAGAAGAAACTTCTTCTTTTCTTTTCTCCAATTGCAAGCTTCCAAATTTCTCGATTTTGCAAAAATGCAAAATTTAGGAATTTGGGATGGGGAAAATTGCTTAATTTGAGCCCCTCTAAAATTTAGAGAGCTTTGGGCTTGTTTCCAATGTGAAATTGCAATTCTTGACTTTCCAAGAAGCAAAATCGACGAATTAGGAGGAAATAGCTCAAATTGAGCTTTTCTCAAAATTCGGGGGGCTTTTTGACCCCGGATCGAGTTGAGCAAGTTTCTTTTTGGCAACATGCCATAAGATAATTAATTCCCTCCCATTTTTATGAATCGATAAAAAGTTAGCCTTTTGGGGGGGAAAACGATCAAATAGGAACTTTCCCCTCTTTGTTGTCAAAAGAGGTTAATTTCATCGTCTTACTAAATTTGAAGGATCACGTAGAGGCAATTGCTTTATTTTGCCCTCCTTACGATGTAGGAAAGCCTCAAGGACCAAAGGAGCTGGAATTGCCTCCTGCAAGGACCGATAGAACACACCGAGGTGGGGGATTCTATCGAGCGAGGGTGACCTCTCCCCTTATCTTTTGCTTGTTATTAGAAGCATGTTAATAGAGTGGCTAGGACAATAATTTCATGCTTATGTAGATGTGGTTATGGTTTATGGAAATTTGACTTAGGAGAAAACTTAGATTAGGCTCTAATGTGTGGCATTCACTATAGGATTTCACGAGTGGCATGGTTGTTTGAGTCAAATAAGCGTGTGATGGAATTAGGGCCTAAATTAGAGTTATGTCTCTAAGGAAAGCATAGTTTAGTTGAGGTTAAAATCCAGAGTATTGGAAATCCCTAGAGTGGTCATAGGGAGTCGGGTTAATATACCTACACTTTAACTTCAACTTGAGCATAATGAAAGTTAAGAATTGAGTCCAAGGGACTTATGTACCTTAAGGCATGGACCTAGGGTAAATGCATGAGTATATTAAAAAAAACAAGCTAAAAGCTTAATTGCAAAGAAAGAAAAAGGGCTAAGAGGCAATGCGAGCAATGTGAGCCATAAGCTCGATTGAGATGGAAGCTAAGTGCTAAAGAGCAAAAGAAAGGCAAAGGCCTAAAAGAGCAAAGAGGCTAAATGCAAAGCAATAAAAGAAATAATAAAACGAGCGCACCTACGGGGTGAAACGTGGCCCATGTTGGAGTAGCAGGCAGTGTCCCTCTCCCGGGTAGAGACCCGTTCGGGACGTTTCCCCGTAGGGCGGGGTAACACTTGCGGGTGTTATCGGCAACCTTAGAGGACTTGTCTTATGGCAGCATGTCTGCCGGGCTAGGGCCCGTTGGGCAAGTTTCTCCGAGGGTTTAGCAACTTGAATTGAAACACAAGAAAGTTAATGAAAGTAATTTGGCAAGGTACAGGTTGGTTAGTTTGGCATCCTATAGCGACATAGAGTAATGTCATGGCAAAGGTAAAAGTATTAAGCATGCTAGCTAAGATTTACAGCTTTTATTTACTGTATTTCATTCTCTATTATATTGCTTCCATTAGACTAAGCGGTGCAGGGCATTTTCTCTCGGTGGTTGAACCCACTGGGAACTTGGTTGTAGTTCTCACACCCTTTGGGTGACTTCCCCACAGGTCCAGGTACATCGGGCGAGACACGCGACAAGGGCAAGCGCCCAGCAGAGTAGCGACCTAGCAGTCTAGAGTCGCCACCACCATTTTGGAGTTTCATTTTCTTGAGCGAACCTTGTATGTGAGGAACAATGTATAATTCTAAATGTTTAAGTTTCAAGTTGGAAAGAAAGAAAAAAAAAATATGTATGTATTTTGGTATTGTAGTCATGCTAAAAGAGAGTTGTAATATTAAACAAAAGTGTATGTCTTCGCTCAAGTTTTGTACTTTCAGTTCTTCTAACTAGTTGTTGAATGATTGAAAGTTTAAATTTATAGTTCTCTACTCTGATTGCTTACTCTTCCGCTATATTGAAATGATATTGTTGGATTGAACCGTTCCTTTCGGGTCTTGAAAGGTCATGCCCGATTGGCGGGTCTGTTGGCGCGCCCGAACTGTTCAAATTGACGGTCTCGGGGCGTGACATTTTGGTACCAATGAGATATCTCATCACACGTTCCATGGCATGCCAATGCTCTGTACCCGGCTTGCTTGTAAATCTACTAAGTATCCCTACTGCATATGCAATATCAGGTCTAGTGCAATCAGTCGCAAACCGCAAACTTCCAATCATACTAGCATATTCCTTTTGATTTATAATTTCATTTTCACTTTTAACGGAAAATAAGTGAACATTTGAATCAAAAGGTGTAGTCACATGCTTGCAATTAAGAAAGTTGTACTTTCTTAAAATTTTCTCAACATAATGCGACTGATCAAGAAAAATACCATCTGGTGTTTTAGTAATTTTCATACCCAAAATGAAGTTAGCCTCACCAAGATCTTTCATTTCAAAATAATGATTTAGCATAATTTTTGTCTCATTAATAACATTTAAGTTAGAGCCAAAAATTAGCAAATCATCCACATAAAGGCTAACAACTACATGCAACTTTTCAAAAGTTTTGTAGTAGATGCACTTATCACACTCGTTTGATTTAAAGCCATTCTCAATCATGCAAGAATCAAATTTTTCATGCCACTGTCTGGGTGCCTGCTTTAAGCCATAAAGGGATTTATTTAGCTTGCACACTTTATTTTCTTGTCCAGGCTCTATGAACCCCTCAGGTTGGTCCATATAAATTTCCTCATCTAGGTCACCATTCAGAAAGGCAGTTTTTACATCCATCTGATGAATATGTAAATCATATATTGCTGCTATAGCAATGAGAACTCTGATGGATGTCACTCTAGTAACCGGAGAAAAGGTATCAAAGAAGTCTAGATCTTCTTTTTGTTTATAACCTTTTGCGACGAGTCTCGCTTTATACTTGTCTACACTCCCATCCGGTTTCAATTTCTTTCTGAGGACCCATTTACAACCAATTGTTGTACAGCCTGGAGGTAAATCCACTAATTTCCAAGTTTTATTAGAAATTAGAGATTCCATCTCATCAGTTACAGTCTCTTTCCAAAAAATAGCGTCATTTGAAGATAAAACTTCTTGTAAAGAAAATGAGTTTTCTTCAATATTAAGAATAACATAATCAGGGCCAAAATCTTTTTCTATTCTATTTCTTTTACTCTTTCTAGGTTCAAAAATATATTGTTTCTGGTTTTGCGAAAGAGAGTTTGAAGAGTTTGGTTTGTTCGAAATACTTTTAAATTCTTGGCCCCCACTATTTTTCGATTTAAAGAAAATTTATCTTCATGAAAAATAGCATCTTCTGATTCAAAAATCACATTGTTTTCAATGTCTAAAAATCTATAGGCTGAACTGTTCAAGGCATATCCAAGAAATATACAAGTGGCAGCTCTGACACCCAATTTGGGTCTTTTAGGGTCTGATAGCCTCACATAAGCTAGACAGCCCCACACTTTAAGATATCCCAAATTTGGCTTATACCCTTTCCACAACTCAAAAGGTGTCATTTTAGACTTCTTATGTGGCACGCGATTCAAGACATAACTTGCAGTTAAAATAGCTTCACCCCAAAGATTTAAGGGTACACCAGTGTCAACTATCATAGCATTTGTTAGCTCAATAAGTGTTCTATTTTTTCTCTCAGCCACTCCATTAGAAGCAGGCGAATATGGAGCTGTAGTTTCATGGATAATTCCTAAAGACTGAACAAAAGAATTGAATCCCGTAGATTCATATTCACGACCTCGATCACTTCTAATTCTTTTAATCTTTTTACCGAACTGATTTTCTACTTCATGGAGGAAATCTTTAAATCTATCAAAAGCATCACTTTTATTTTTCAGTAAATATACATAATTATATTTAGAAAAATCATCTATAAAAGTAATAAAATATCTATTTCCTCCACGAGTTAGAATACCTTCAAATTCACAAATATCACTGTGAATTAACTCAAGTAATTCGGTACTTCGATCAACACTCTTATGAGGTCGTTTAGTGATTTTTGACTTACTACATGTTTCACATTTGTCAAAATCACTACTCAGTCTGGGAATTAATCCTAAACTACTCATCAAGCTAACATATCTGCTATTAATATGACACAAACGAGCATGCCAAAAATTCACAGAAGAAAGCATATAAGCAGAAATAGATGATGCTTTATTCTCAATGTTTAATTTAAACATTCCATCGCATGCATAACCTTTACCCACAAACTTTTCATTCTTGAAAATAACATACTGATCAGACTCAATGGTCTGTTTAAAGCCAGCTTTATTAAGAAGAAAACTTGACATCAAGTTCTTCCTAATCAAAGGTGTATACAACACATTTTTTAAGATGAGCACCTTTCCAGAAGAAAATTTTAACTCGACCTCACCACTCCCTAAAACTTCAGAAGTATGTGAATCGCCAAGCATGATACTTCTTGATTGTTCATAGGGAGTATAAACTTTAAACCAAGTCTTATAATGACAGGCATGCCTATTGGCACCAGAGTCTGCCCACCATCCTTCAGCATTTTCAACCAGGCATATGTCTGTAATCATTGCCACAAGTGGTTCCTCGATAACGTTAGCTTGAGGTAAAGCTTTACGTTTTCGAAATTTGCAAATTCGAGCAATATGCCCACTTTTGCCACAGACATAGCAAATTATAGAATTTTTCTCTTGAGAAGGAGGTCCTTAGTTATTTGAAGTTTTCTTAAATTGAGGTCTACCACTATTCTTTCCAATTTTCTTCTTAGGCTTCAAATATGTATTTCTAGAATGATTGTTGTTAGGTAAAGAATGAGATGATACTAAGTTTACCTTAGTGTCGCTTGCATCATTTTCTTTTGCTTCAAGTGCATCTTGACCTCTTGCCTTCTTTGAAGTGGACTCCTTTGAAGCGGAAGGGCTTGTTAAGATCTCCGGTAGTATCGTTGGACTTTTCATGTGTAGCCTCCATCTTTTGAATCTCCTTAAAATTGTTGGTGTAAATATACAAAATAGAGGTTAGACTACAAAAATATATGAAAAGTATCAACGAGTCGATCAAGCCGAGGCACGGATATCTCGCTCTCTTTAAGGAGATTCAAGCCCTCTGCGGTAGGCAAAGCCTTCGAACCGATGCAGCAGAACACTGACTTGTCCCCTCCAGGATACAACGGCTCGACCCTCGTCGTGTGGCTTCACCAACTCTGCACAAGTAGATGAGCCCAAAGCTCCACCAAAAATAACACCTTTCTTTGACCACTTTCTCTCTCAAGTAGTATATAATTTGTTTGTGTTTCTTTTTTTTGATCTTTTGTAGGTGTGTCTAAAGAGAGTGAAATAGCTCTCTATATATAGTCTTGTAAACCATATAGGTTACAACTAATTAATCCTAAAATTAATTAGGAGGAGTTAATTCGTAGGCTAACTCAATTTGCAAAGAAGAAAAAGGAGTTGTAACTCCACTAATTACATATGTATAGGTTTGATGAAATTAATAATACATTTAATAATTAAATGTTACAACACATATTCTTTCGCATCATCAAGTACCTTTTTCTCGCTCCCTGCACTTCCTACGACATAACAACCGGAGAGCTTAGCAAACTGGCCGACGAGATGTCCGACGGATCCGGACGCCGCGGAGACGAAAACCTTCTCCCCTTGCTTCGGTTTGCAGATCTGATAGAAACCGGCGTATGCTGTAAACCCGCTACTCCCTGCTCAAAATGAGATCAGCGTAACGGATGAATAATTAATACGTTTGCTAAAATCAGACGGTTAATTAATTTGATAGTTAGGAAAGACCTATATAATGCTCGAACGGAGATCTGAGCAAAAGTTAATTTAATGGGTGGAGTAAAATTGTTTGCATAAGCCATCCAATAACTTTTTTTTTTTTTTCATGCCAAAAAATAAAAATAACTATTGAGGCAACAAAAGCCTGTACCCGCAATACTAGTTAATTAACAAGGGGGAGTGGAGGGGGGATGAAACTTCAAAACGAAGATGATAAAAAGCGACCTAAAACTGAGACGTGGTAAGAGAGCGGGAACTGGGAGGAGGGGGGAATCTTTGTCAACGTGCTCCCGGGCCCTGCGACGGTGTACTCTTCCCATCCCAGCGACCCAACCACCACGTCTCCCTCCTTCAACTCCTCCTCCGCGTAGCCATAGGCTGCCACAACCCTCCCCACGCCACTCGCCACGATCCTCTTCAATCAAACCGAACCGATCAAACGCCGCATCAGCAGGTTTACATTTTTTTTTTTTTTTTTTTTTTTTTTTGTTAAAAAAAAAAAATAATAATAATAATAAAATTCCTCACCTTTCCTAGTTCAATTCGTTGAGTGACTTTTCCAGTTTTGTGAGAAGAGCTGCGCTGCTTCATGCGGTTGATCTGGTAGGGATCGACGGACACGAAGAGATTCTTCACGATTACTTTCTTCGAGCCTTCCTGCGGCGCCAGCACCAGCGGACCGCTTCTGAGCTCGAGATTGGACTCCGACGGGAACCCATCCACGTACTGCTTCAGCGTCACGTACTTGTTCTCCACCTCCATTCTTTCTTTCTTTCTTTCTCTCTTCTCTGCTTTACATACGCGGCAGTATGCAGTTACCCATAAAAAACCAATGTGAACAGACTATGTGAGCGAGGATTTCTTTTTTCTTTTTTCTTTTTTTTTAAAAATTTTTATTTCTATTTATGGGCCAGCAGATATAATACTGCCTAGCTCTGACCTAAGCCTAAGCCTGACAATTAAATACTGCAATGATTTAGTTTTTTTTTCACTTAATTTGGAAAAAACAAGCAAAATTTAATTATCAACATTATTAATAGGATAGACTTCTGTAACACACCGGTAAAGAAGTAGGAGAAGTATCATAGTAAGGAGTAGGGTAGCGGTAATGGCGAAGAGGAGCGTTGGGAGGTGACTGGAGAGAGGGAAGAATACAAGAGAAGCCAGATAGACAAGGGGTAGGTGAGAGGTTGACAGGTACCAGTTCTGGAGTATTCCCAAGCGGGGCGGGCGACGGGGAGTAGCGGGTGCGACCCGTTGGGCAGCATAAAGAAAACTGCACTGTAGCGAGTCCGGGCCCAGTCCAAGCCCAGTAGCAGGCTTCGAATTAGGCCCAGCAGTGACCCAGTAGTCAATAAACATGATGCTACTTAGTACTTGTAATAGTTTATAATTACATAAAAGTCTAATACAAAATTACATATAAATAGCAGATTGTAAAGGAGAGAAAGTAAGAAAAATATTAGAATCAACTCCACTCTTCTCACACTTTTTACTTAATCTTCCCTCTTCTTCTCTCCTCCTCTCAACCCCTCAAAATTCTTCTTCCCCATTCTTCTTTATCCCTAATTTCTTTCCCTCTCTGGCTCATCATCATCCTCACCGCCAAGCTGATCTCAGAGTTGTATCATCCCCGATGACTGCGGATCGTTCGGTTTGTTACAACTTCGTTGTCTTGAGTATGACCCTTGGAATTTTTTTTTTTTTTTTTCTTTCATATTTTCTCCAAAAAGAATCTTTGTGAATGCGTGGCTGCTGTGTCCTCGGAGATTGACGTCTTTGTTTGCATTTCCAGACGAAAGGAGAAAAAGGCACAAGCATTAATCAATACATGACAACCAAATTAAGTCCTTCCCATATTTGTAGGCTTTTGGTGGATCCCAAAAAAATTAGATGCACCACAGTTTAATAATTTAAATTTATATTAAAAAAAATAGTTTGTCAAATTTTTTTTTTTATAATTTATTATTTTTAATTCTCATCTCTTATAATTAAAATTTAATTTTTAAATCTAAATTTAAATTGCTATGTGGTTCCTAAGTCAGAGCATGCACTCGGTACACCCGAGAGGCTTGATTTTTATTGTCACGCCCCGGGGTCGAATCTGCGACCCGGGCCCGCAAACAGATCCGCCGCCCACACGGAAAACCCCGTATAGACGAAGCGTCTAACCTGCAAAGAGAATGATACTATAGCTATACTGATATCAGAGCTGAAAAGTGCACTACTGAAATAAAATAATACAACCCAAATCCTTACAAAAGTACAAAATCTCTCAACAATAAAAGAAAACGTACAAGTGAACCTCACTACAAAGGTCTCTCAAAATGTACTCTCTCAAAATAGTAAGGGGGGTACATCTACTCTCTGGACGACAACTGGTAGAGATCTATCTCGCGACTCCCTTACCTCGATCAGCCGGATCAGCAACAGGAGTAACAGGAACAAGAGTAGAAGGCCCTGGGGAAATATACACCACGACGGGTGTGAGAACTACGTCCCACAGTAGTTCTCAGTGGGTGCCGCCAACAAGCCCGACGGTCTGCCCACTAAGTCTACTAGAGGCATAAAGTAACAAGTACAGTACTGAAAGTAAAGAGCTGGGAAAAATAAACTCTGCAGCTACTATGCCTCTATCTAGATGCTCAAAAAGTGGAACATAGGGAGACATGATGCATCTACTAACACGGAAGTATAGTCGTCCAACCAACCTGACTGCCACAAAGGGTCCAGACAAACCTGCGCCCACCTACTGCCGCACATCCTCAACAGGACGGGTCTACCGTAGGGTGTCCGTGACTGCCCAAGCTGGCCCAGTCAGAGGGACTGCGTCGACAAGTCGCGATAGCAAGTAACAGGCCCAACTCCGGAGTGGCACTCGAGGGGCGCGACCCCATCGAGCAAAGTACCCGCGCATCTCTGTCGAGCTCAAATGGCTCATGCAGGCGATAGTCCAAATCCATACTCACAGCCGGGACCACCGTCAACCCAACGGCTCCCACATAGAACCCAAACTCATAGATAACACCGAAAGGACCGACACCATAAGCGTTCGAAAACCCCGATAAGTCGGCGCCTAGAACCCCAATCAAACAAGAACAGACTCCAGGCTTCGCCCATCAAGGTTCCCGACCTCCTTACAGTTCGGAAAGGCAAAAACCTTGATACAACATGCGGAAGACACCAGCCAGGGTCCGAAAGTTTCGGGAGACCAACACCTACAACCCTATCAAACACGAACAGGTTCCAGGCACGGTCCCCGTAGCTTTCGTCCCGAAGAGGAACGGCCCCTAGAACCCAGATCACCCAAACGCTCTCGGGTGAGAAAGTTGTAATAAAAAGGTGACAGTTGTTACTGAAACTATTTTCATCTGAGAAACCCAAATTAATATATTTTAGTTCTTTTAAGAAAATCCGTTTAGATAAGTCTTATTTTCCAAACTCCGAAGGGCTATTGCCTTCACCCAAATCAAACAAGAACAGGCTCCGGCGATCCCTCGAAATTTTGGAAGAAAAGCATTAGTTTACAGAAATCATGTGTGCCTGAAATCAGTCTGGGTCCTAGGTCCTACTAACACCGATATGCAACTGTCATGAACACAGTGGAGACAAGTAAAAAAAACAAGACATCTCGGGACTGCCGTTACCCAAACGGCTCCCACCACAGATAAACGCCCAAGTACAACTACCAGACTCCACTCGGCCCCCGGCACGAGTGTAACATGCATCCCACACTAACCCAACTGCTCAGCCCACTATCAAGGCGAGAAAAGCTCTATATCCAAGGAAAGGAATCCAAAGGGATGGGGACTAGAACATACAAGAACATTGCCCATGTGAGCATATTCTAACAGTCTGGCTAAATAAATGTAATCATATGTCGGGTGCTAGTCAAATCACGTGACTCATATCAAAGATAACATCTATTCTAGTATGATCAACGCTACACTGCTAGAATTAGGGGGAAGTCCGCAGACTTGGAGGAAAATCCAATAAACTCACAATCATGCATAATCCTACTATAATAGAATTAATGTCCAGTCCATCGATTTTGAAGACAAGGTCACCCACCTGTAACGCGCGTTAAACCAAGATCCAAATAAGCTGAAACTGTACGGGGATAAATCCTCAGATTCCCACGATTCCAACGAGCCTAAAAACGCCCAAAAACTCCTCCTGGGTACAAAGATATAGCCTAAACATCACAAACAATGCAAAATTCCATGTATACAGTGTTGCTGAAATTTCTGTCCAAAAGAAGCATTATTATCACCTTTAAGATAAATTCCAAAAATCCCAATAAAAATACGACGGCGATCCTTGCGAAGCGTAGATGTCGATCGAGTCTTTAATCGTCGAATTCCGATGTCCGGTTGCGAAGATAAAAATCCGACAAGGCTCTGCTGTCCAGAAAAACTACCAGCAAAACAGGGGCTTAGAGATGCCTCGGGAACCGTGCCAAAAGTGCGAAACGGAGCAAAGTGATCAACACGAAAAACGAAGCCTTACCTCTTACGGTCGCGCTGTCGCAGAAATCGTTCAAAAATTCCTCCTGGTTAGGGCACAGGGATTTTCCGACTGAACTGCGACGATAACGGGCCGAAAAAGGGGAAACGTCGGAGCGTAATGCGTCGCAGATAACTCGCTGTCGGAAACTCCTAAATTTCTGAAACTTCTAGGGGAGATAGAGGATAGAGAGAGAAGAAACTTTCATTAAGGGCTCTCTGCCAAATTCTCTCTCTAAAACTCGGAATTTGCAAAGAGAGAGGGAGGGGTTTATATAATGGGCCAAAAATCCTATTCGGGCTCCACACCCGATCCCAGGCCGAATAGGAAACACCAAAACCCTCCACTCAGGTTGCGCCGCGTGTTCCAGAACACGAAACAGCCATGAAGGGCCAATGATATTGCGCCACGTGTCACCCGCCGCCCACGTGTTTCACGCGCCCGGTGCACGTGGGCGGCCGTGAGCCCGCCAATGAACAGTGGCCACGTGTCCCACGTGGTCCACGGGGCGCACGAGCCCGGTCTACGCGCCGGGTCTTCCGGAATGTGTCGGCGAATCAGGAGCCGCCACGTGTCAGAGACAGGCCGCCGCCCGGCCAATAAGAGAATGCCACGTGGCATTCCTGTTCTTCCATGCGCCCGGTGCACGCATCGCCCCTGGACCCCGCCGCCTGCGCCCTGCCCGCGCCTGCCCGCGCCCGCCTGCGCCTGCCCGCGCCTGCCCGCGGCCCTGCTCCGCCTGCCCGCGGCCCTGCTCCGCCTGCCCGCGGCCCTGCTCCGCCGTGCGCCGCCCCCCGCCGGTGACCGCCGGCGCCGGAACAGTGTCGCCGGAATTACTATTCCGGTGAACAGTAACTTTATGCCGAAAATTAAGTTATATATACCATTTTGATCGTTTTCGCGCGCTGAGTCCGAATCCGCCGTCCGTTCTGCCAAATTCTCAACCGAAATTTTGGCGGAAGCTCCCGAAAGGCCCACTTGCTCCGATTTTCGCGCCGGATTCATTTCTGAAGTCCGTTTTCAACGCTACAAGCTCCATTACACTCAGTGGCTTCTTCTAATCGCCGTTAATGCCTCAAAACCTTTCATAAAAAAATCCGGATCACCACATTTATTGTCTTCCATCACGTTGTGCACCGGATGTACGGTTTAATTTACGAACCGCCACTTAAATAGCAATTTAAATTTAGATTTCAAATTTAAATTTTGATTGTAAGAGAAAGAAACTAACAATTATGAATTATAAAAAAAAACATGTCAAAATTTATTTTTTTAATATAAATTTAAATTGTTAAAGTCTACACTCGGTGCACCGAACTTTTCCACTTAAGAATTTAGATTAAAAAATTAAATTTTGAATTATACATTTAAAATTTAAAGTTTTAAAAAAAATATATGTAGGCTTCAAATTAGAATTTTTAATTTATTTTTCAATATAGAAATACCTTTTAAATTCAGGCTTCAAATAACAAATTTGAAATTTATTTTTTTATAATTTTTTTTATTATAAATAAAAAAAATGTAGAAGAGTAGGATAATTATAAAACATACGATTTAAACGTTATTATCTTACATTAGATATACCTTATCAGTATTAATTCATAAATTTTATAAATAGAGGATTTTGAATGAACTTAGTTCAACGTTTTCTATTACGATATGCTATTAGTTAATAAACAATTAATATATATATATATATATATATATATATATATATATATATATATATATATATATATAATTGTATTTTTGTGTTCCTTATTTTTGATTTTGTATCAAAGTAATAAAGTTCAAATGTTCCGACTTATAAATTTAAAAAAAATCTTATAATATATAAAATATTTTTATTTTTATAAATAATTTATTATTTATTACTTATTAATTATTAATGTTAATTTACTGTAAATTTATTCGTCCGCAACAAAGCGCGGGTCTTTAACTTAGTCAGTCATGCTCTGTCGTGGAATGAACTTCTTCTACATTCAGAAACAAACTTAAAAACATTCTTCTTAAAAAAATACAAATATTCAAATCCTACCAAAATAGTACTAAAGTTCATATACTTTCGTAACTATCAATAAAAACTTATGACAATTTGAATTTCGACTACTAAATTATAGAAGAGTAATATTATATGTACAAGAAAAAAATTAAAAAAAATGAGAGGATGGTAAAATATATACCATTATTATTATTTCGATGTATAAGCAACATTTGTTTTTAATTATATAATCTTTCAGGTACTAGTGTTAAGGATGAACCGAAGTCTCCAAAGTCTCCAAATTACGTTATTATATATCTAATTCTCTAATTACCAATATCTATAATTTTTCTCATCTATAAAATCTATAATTTGAGAGTTCCATACCGATCCTATATTGAGCCACGTCATTATTTATCTTCATATTGAGCCACGTTAATCTTTAAGAAATGGGCCAATAAGAATACTCAATACATTCAAAAAAAATATTGGACGCACCCGGTGTACTATGCATTGCTGACATGGCATCCTTTTATTCATCTAGGTCGCTTCGGTTTCCCCTACCTCCCCACCCCTCGGTTGCTCCGCCCCAGCCCCCGGTTTCCCCTTCCCCGCCCCCGGTTTCTTCCCTCTTTCTCGGTTTCTTCCCTCTTTCTCTCTCTTCCTTCTCCCACCCACCTCGGTTACCCTCCACCCCTCCTCCTCCTCCTCCCCCCGGGCTCCTCCTCGCGGCCGCGCCGCCGTCGACGGGCTCTCCCCCAGCGCCGGCACCTATGGCGCCCTCGCCCACGGCCCCCTTACTTTTAAATATAAGATTTGTTAAATGATGGAGGAGCGGTGGCCCTGTGGGAGCCGAGAGCAACTCCCCATTAAAAAGAAAAAAAAAGATAAAAGAAAAAAAAAGAAGAGGGCTTTAGAAGGGTTTCTTTAGAAGCGGCTTCTTCTTCCCCCTTCTCCCTTCTCCCCCTCTCTCCCCTAAAACACTGCACAGCAAACCCTACCCAAACCCTAATTCGCCCCAAGACCCGAACTTTTGCAATTAGGGTTTCGATCTCCCTCGCCGCCCATGTTGAAGGCTTTGTCGTCGCCCTTCTCCAGAGCCTGCCCCCGAGATTTGCTCCCAAGCCCTGCAATGGCGCGGAGGCGAAGCCCCCCTTGCTTCGGATTCTCGGTTTGTTGACGGGCCCGTGCGGTGACTACTCGGCTTTGCGGAGGAGCGCTTTCTTTTGTTCCAAGTCCAGGAGCGATTCAGATGAGGCCGTGGAGGCGAGGCCCGTACCCTCGCCCACGGCCTCACCGCCCTCGGGCGCCCCCTCGACGCCCTCCGCGTCCTCGGCCAGATGGAGTCCGGCGGCTCCTCCCGTACTCCTCGGTTCCCCTCCCCCCCTCCTCCCCCCCCGGCCTCCTCCTCCGCGGCCGCGCCGCCGCCGCCGCCGCCGTCCTCAGCCTCATGGTCGCCGTCGACGGGCTCTCCCCCAGTGCCCCCACCTACGGCGCCCTCGCCCACGGCCTCACCGCCCTCGGGCACCCCCTCGACGTCCTCCGCGTTCTCGGCCACATGGAGTCCACACCTGTTCCGATCCGACGATCCCGATCGAGCGGTGGCCCTGTGGGAGGCGATGATAGGCAAAGGCGTGAGGCCTAACACGGTGCTCTTCTCCGCGGTGATCGACGGGCTCGCGCGGCACGGCCGCATGGACGCGGCCGACGCGGCGTTCGCCGAGATGGCCGCGGGGAACTGCACCCCGAACGTGGTCACCTACAGCTCCATAGTGGTTTACTTTTCGTCGGGTTCATCATCAACAACTTCTTCTTCTTCTCTTCTTTACGAATTATTTAGCTTTTGAAAAGTTTAAATTTATTATTTAACTTTTTAATTTATTTGATTTGAATCAGTTTACTATATTTATCTTAAAATTTACATTTTAAGTTTGATGAATTATAGTTTAAATTTACTATTTAAGTTTTCAATTTATTTGATTTGAATCAGTTTACTACATTTATCTGAAAATTTACATTTTAAGTTTGATGAATTAAATTTACATTTTAAGTTTGATGAATTATATAAGTTACTTGCATGTTGATGCCTTGCTAATCAATTCGAGGGTCGGGTGTGGTTTGTTGTGTTGTTGATTCGATGGTGCAGATATTGTTCTTCGTCTCTCTGTCAGATCCTTCCAGTTATTTAAGTTAAATTTGAAATTAATATATATATGAGAAATCTAATATATTAATATTTTAAAATTTATATTTTAAGTTTGATGAATTATATAAGTTAGTATTTGAATTTGATGCTGAATTTGTTTTTTTTTTTTCCATCAATCGGACGATGCATATGTGGGTTTTACTTGCCCGTTGACGCGTTGCCAATTAATTCGAGGGTCGGGTGCGGTTTGCTGTGCTGTTAATCAGATGGCGCATGGGTTGCCTTTCGTGTGACTGTCTTCGGTGCCCGATTGCTCTATCACCAATAAATGCGGTATTTGGTGACACTGCAACAGGAGACTCAGGTTAATTTTTATCCTCCTCTCTCTTGATTCGGTATTTGGTGCCACTGCAACAGGAGACTCAGGTTAATTTTTATCCTCCTCTCTCTTGATTCGCTAGATCTTTTGTTAAGCTTTAGAAGTTCCACCTTTTATGAAATGGATAGTTTGCTATTTTTTTCTCTAAAAAAAATGTATAGTTTGAGTTTACAATTCCAACCTTTTGATTTTATACGGTCAGCACTCAGCAGTACTTACTTTGACTTTAAAATTTAAGCTAAGTACTTTGGTAACGAATTTATTGCTGCAAGAATTGCATAAAATAAAATATCGTTGATCGACTTTAATAAAAAAATTAGATAATATAGTTAAAATTTTGAAACCAAATTAAATATGTGCTGAGTAATAAAGTACCCTTCAATTTCTTTTTTTTTTTAAAAAATATTTTTCTTGAAATGGATGTGGTTGTCAACATTGTTTGTCAAGTAAATCATGATGAATTATAGTGATTTTTCCATACAACTTTTACTGTAACTTACCTTCAGTTTCTTAATATTTTTTGCTACCATTTTTTTACTATTTAAGGGTTTAGGAGATGTTTGGTTGCGTCTAATTGCCTTTTGATAAGTATATTAGGTTTGTATGTGGATTCACTATAGAATCCATGGTTTTGAAATTTTTTTGTATGTTATGTTTCTCATATATATATATATATATATATATATATATATATATATATATAGATATATATATATTTAAAATTTAACTTTGGTATATTAATTTTTTTTAAAAAAATATATCTTAACAGATTTTGTTGATTTTAGCTCTAAAAATCAAATCAGTTATAAAAATATTACTTTTACAAAATCTGGTATATAGTATTGTTAATTATAAAGTCACATTTATGAAAATCCGGATGTATAAAAATACATACACTACATACTTAAAATCTATAATAAAGATTTTAAAATTTAATTCAGTAAATTTATTTAATACAAACACTGCATACTTAATATAATTTTAGTTAAATATATATTTGTATTATTTTAAACCACACAATTTGTAATATAATTTTAGTTAATTAAAAAAAGATATTTTAGTATATATTTTAAAATAGATAATACCCGTACTAAAGTATAATATATATTTTTTTAGTGTGTAAAAAAGTATTTTACTTTCATATATTTTAGTATATATTTACAGATAAAAATATAAAAATATCATATATAATTTTAGTAGTACAGGTTTGAACATCATAAGAATGTCAAAATATGATATATAATTTTACTTAAATATTAATATATAATTTGTATTATTTTAAATCACATTATTTGTAATGTAATTTTATATATAATTTTAGTTAATATAATAAGATATTTCTGTACATATTTTAAAATAAAAAAATTTAATATATATAATTTTAGTTAATATAATAAGATTAGATTTTGGAGATATAACATTTAAATATATATATATATTTATTTCATATATATATATATAATATATCATCTTGCATATATATATAGTTTGATTTCAGTGATATCTTTACACATTTTCAGATAATATTTAGTTAAATATATATTAAAATGCATAAATATAGTTTGATTTCAGTATATGATCAGTATAAAATATTAAAATATAAATCTATCATTTGTATATTCTGATATATTTAGTACACATTTTCAGATAAAATATCTATACAAATATAATTTAAAATGAATAAATATTTAAATATAATATATAAACATATGATTATCAGATATCTTTACACATTTTCAGATAAAAATATTTAGTTAAATATATAATTTAAAATGCATAAATATAGTTTGATTTCAGTATATGATCAGTAAAATTAAAATATTAAAATATAAATCTATCATTTGTATTATTCTGATATATTTTAGTACACATTTTCAGATAAAAATATCTATACAAATATATAATTTAAAATGAATAAATATTTAAATATAATATATAAATATATGATTATCTAATTTGTTTTTTAGATTTTGTCTTTTCTTAGTGATTATCTCTTTTATTCTTCCCAACATTAACATAAGATGTAATATATAAGATATATATTCACAAGATTTTCTAACTACTTTTCTTAGTGATTATCTCTTTTATTCTTCCCAACATTAATATAAGATATATATTATTCATAAGATTTTCTAACTACTAATTCCGAATATATAATTTATTTTTAGATTTTGTCCGATTTTCTCCAATCATTAGAGATTTGCTATTATACCTTCTCTATTTTCAAGATCTATACAAATAAATGTATATAACTTAAAGTCAAATTTTAATTTTAAATTATATAAATAAATTAAGATATGATTTATATATTTTTAAATTAGAAATAAATAAACAAATATACATTTATTTGTATCTATTTTTTAAAATACATATTAAGTATGCATTTTTAAAATATATGTATCAAAATTTGAATTCCATTGCAATTAAAAAATTAAATTATAATTGTTTAAATTCAAATAGTATGTTCAAAATCAAATTTGCATTTTATGTTTGATTCATAAATTTAAATATAATTTCTAATTTAGTTTTCACTCACTTTAATTAAAATTTGTTAATTGTTAATTAAAATTTAATTTAATTTGGTAATTGTTTATTAAAATATTTCTGTTCTAAAATTTCAATATTGAAAAAAATAAAATATAAAAATTAAAAGTCTATTTTTTTGGTGCCTATCATTTATTGTCCAGAATATATATATCTTTAAATATAATATTCAATATTTAATTTGATTTTATTTATATAAAAGTTTTCTTTTTTTTTTTCATGAGTACATTTTCTCTTTTTCCCAAGATTAATAAATGATAAAATATATTAATATAAAATATTTGGTATTTACATATATTAATTTATAAATATATTCTTTGATTTGATTGATGTAATTATGGTAGCTTTGATATCATGAGCATTGTTTTCCTAAGATTCAAGTATATATTCAAAAAAGGAAAAAAAAAAATAATAGAAAATCTTTCCAAGATTAGATTTGCTATTATTACTTCTCTATTTCCAAAAATGTATAAATATAATATTCAGATTTTCTACAAATTTTCACAATTTAAAATCAAATATTTAAATATAATATAATATATATACAAATATATATATAATTATATAATAAACAAATATTTTATTAGATATAATTATACTTTAATTATACTTTAATATTAGATTGAATAGTAAAAATCTTAGGGGACCACTATAATCCCAACCGCATATATTTTCATCCAACGGCTGAAAACTTGATAGCACCAATTGTTTGGTACTATCGATAGTATTCTAGCCGAGCTCTATATAGAATTAGGCTAGAATACTATCGATAGTACCAAGCCATTGGTGCTATTAAGTTTTTAGCCGTTGGATGAAAAAATATACGGTTGGAATTATATTGGGCCCCTAGGGTTTACTAGGTGGTTGGTTGAATAGTAAAAATCTTAGGGGACCACTATAATCCCAACCGCATATATTTTCATCCAACGGCTGAAAACTTGATAGCACCAATTGTTTGGTACTATCGATAGTATTCTAGCCGAGCTCTATATATATATATATATATATATATATATATATATATATATATATATATATATATATATTATATTTGGTATTTACATATATTAATATATAAATATATTCTTTGATTTGATTGATGTGATTATGATAGGTCTGATATTATGACTATCTATTTTTTAAGATTCAACTATATATTCAAAAAAGGGAAAAAATTAATAATAACAAATCTTTCCAATATTAGATTTCCTAATTATTGTTTCTCTATTTCCAACACATCTATAAATATAATATTCAGATTTCTCACAAATTTCCATAATTTAAAATCAAATATTTAAATATAATATGGTATTTACATATATTAATATATAAATATATTTTTTGATTTGATTGATGTGATTATGATAGGTTTGATATCATGACTATCTATTTTTCAAGATTCAACTATATATTCAAAAAAGAAAAAAATTAATAATAACAAATCTTTCCAATATTAGATTTCCTAATTATTGCTTCTCTATTTCCAACACATCTATAAATACAATATATATATTCAGATTTTTCACAAATTTTCACAATTTAAAATCAAATATTTAAATATAATATAATATCTATATGAATATTTTATTCATATAAATCTTTTCTTACTTTTATCATGAGTACATTTTCTCTTCTTCCTAAGATTAATAAATGATAATATATATATAATATAAAATATTTGGTATTTATATATATTAATATATAAATATATACTATTTGATAAGATTCAAGTATATATTCAAAAATTATATTAAAAAAATAATAATAGCAAAGATTTTTCACATTCCCACAATCTCTTTATCATGAGTACATTTTCAGATTAATAAATGATATATATATATATATATATATATATAATATAAAATATTTGGTATTTACATATATTAATATATAAATATATATTATTTGATTTGATTGATGTCATTATGATAGGTTTGATATCATGACTATCTATTTTCCGAGATTCAACTATATATTCAAAAAAGGAAAAAATTAATAATAACAAATCTTTCCAATATTAGATTTCCTAATTATTGCTTCTTTATTTCCAACACATCTATAAATATAATATATATATTCAGATTTGCCAGAAATTTTCACAATTTAAAATCAAATATTTAAATAAATATAATTTGTAGATTCAAGTATATATTCAAAAATTATATTAAAAAAATAATAATAGCAAAGATTTTCCACATTCCCACAATCTCTTTATCATGAGTACATTTTCAGATTAATAAATGATATATATATAATATAAAATATTTGGTATTTATATATATTAATATATACATATATATTATTTGATTTGATTGATGATAGGTTTGATATCATGACTATCTATTTTCCAAGATTCAACTATATATTCAAAAAAGGGAAAAAATTAATAATAACAAATCTTTCCAATATTAGATTTTCTAATTATTGCTTCTCTATTTCCAACACATCTATAAATATAATATATATATTCAGATTTGCCACAAATTTTCACAGTTTAAAATCAAATATTTAAATAAATATAATATGTATACAAATATATATATGATTATTATATAATATAATAATATAATAATATCTATACAAATATAAGTGCTTAACATAACTAGATTTTCATCTTCCCATTTTTGATTTTCTCAAAATAACGGAAAAAAATAATGATTTGGGATTTGACATTTGTAGATTTTGTCCATTCATTTTGCCTTTGTCAGATTCTTTCCTTTAAGTGACATAAGTAGATTTTCATCCTCATCTATTGATTTTCTAAAAAAAAAGCCAAAAAATAGTGAATTCGGATTTGACATTTGTAGATTTTGTCCATTAATTCTGCCATATTTTGTCAGATTTTCAAAAAAAATAATGATTTGGGATTTGACATTTGTAGATTTCCTCCATTCATTTTGCCTTTGTGAGATTTCTTCCTTTACCTGACATAACTAGATTTTTATTTTTATTTCGGATTTAACATTTGTAGATTTCCTCCATTGATTCTGCCATATTTTATCAGATTCCCTATCATAGTAAACAAATAATCAGAAAACTTTACTTATTAATCATACATCTTTTTGGATTTAATCAGACAACTTTACGTATTAATCATGCATCTTTTTGGATTTAAAGTTGAAGTGATGTTATTTGTTAACGAACAATTGGTATATGTATTAATTGTACTTCTGTGCTTATTTTTTTTGACTTATAAAGTTGAAAACTTTATAATATATTAAATATTTCTATCTTTATAAATAATTTATTATTTATTATTTAATAATTATTAATTATTAATATTAATTTACTGTAAATATATTCGGCCGCCGCGAAGCGCGGGTTTTTAACTAGTTTTCCATAATTTGGTACTATATATGCTGATGCCTACGAAATACCAGGACTTAGATACTGGCCTAACGGGTGCATTGAGGTAATGTGGTAAGAATTAATTGGGCCCATCCGGCCCGTTCAGGCCCGGCCATCATTGGTTGTGCTGGGCCTCCTCAATATTTGTTCCTGTTGCGTTAAATCCACAGATTAAATAAGATATTTTTAAATTTATTTTTTAAAATAATTAACTAGTTACAAAGTATATCCTATTATTAAAAGAGTTAATAAAAGAAAGTATAATCAATTTTAGGTTATTGTTGTAAAATCTTAAAATTATTGGTGTTAAGTTTGACGATGAAATGCTTGATTCAAACACATTCTAAAATTTAAGAAAAACATATCCAAAATTAAAGTTTTAGGAGTGAAGATATCACTTATATCAGTCACAAAATGTGCACTTCGTGCTGCTAACACTGCAGGTCGGATTTAAAAAATAAATTAATTAAATTAAATAAAGCAACTAAAAATTAAGTTGGAACCAGCAGAGTAATTAGGGAAAGCAAAATCGCGGGAATTCCGAATGCCCTGGCACCGCTTTCGAGTTCGCCACGCAATACGCCGCACTCTCCCCACCCATCGTCAATCTAAGAAGAAGCAGCGGTGGAGCTCAGCATGCTTTTCTTTTCTCCGGGCGCCTCACTAGGGTTTTAATTTTAATTTTTAAACGCCGACCCACCGCCCATCCCCCTGTTTCGCCCCTCACCCGCTCTCCTCCTACCTCCGACTAGGGTTTCGGAACCCTCGGGGACGGCAAAGTAGAACAGTGGGGAAGAGGTCGAAGAGGGTTGGACGAAAGAGCTCGAGCGGCAGTAGCCATGGTGTCCCCGCGGGAACTCCTCTCAAAGATCGAGGACGCGCTCCTCGGCCCCGCTCCTCCCACCCCCACCCAGCGGATCGAGCTCATGCACGCCATTCGCAGTTCCCTCCCTACTCTCCAATCCCTCCTTTCCTATCCGGTCTCTTCTGGCTTGTCTTTGGCTCAAGGTACTTTTACTTGTCTGGCCGAGTCGTCCTAGTCTCATCGTGCCAAGTTTGCTGCGCAGGGCCCCAAGGCATCTGATCGGGCTCAAGTGCAGTCCAAACAAGTTCGGCTTCCCGATTCGCCGCCAATCTCGCTCGATGACACGGATGTTAAGATTGTAAGCTTCCAATGCTCTTCCCTGATTTGTTTTGTTTCTTCAATTTGCTGTGTCTCGATTATTGCTCCCAGTGGATTTCTGTGCCGTACGAGCGGAAGAACCATTTCTTCCATCCGAATGCACTTGGACGGGATGTCTCCGCGAGGCGACCAGTCTTTTTTTTTCGATTTATCTTCTTTGCCTGTACTTTCAGTTCAGTGGAATCAGTTAGTTATTTCCGCAAGCTCCTCCGAGCTATTCCTTTCTCAAAATGTAATATTATTTCTACTAATTTCTGTTAGTTGATCGCTGAATTGGACGCAGCATCACTAAAGTAGCACCCCATCTGAAGTATATAAGATGGGCGGCCGGATCATCAGTCTTTGTAATCTGAAATGTCCAATAATTAACTTTTTTTTTATTTTTATCCTTTTGCACTCGCAGAGTTTTCTAAGTTGAAGATCCCTAAAAAAACCCAGGAGATAATTGATTGTAGATTGTTGAGTTCACTGCAAGTTGTGTATAGTGCAACCTAAACATATCTGCACAGTTACACAAACAAATGATTCGCACAACTTAAACACCTCACTTCATCATGAATCTCACAGCTGAAGGTCCACAGCTGAAGGGAGACAATGTGATACAAGTGGGCGGATTACATGATTACTGCACTCCCCAACCTTAGCATCTGTTTGATTCATTAAGTCTCGTTATCCTTGTTACGTGGACTGTTGTATCAGGCTTTCTAATGCTGATTTAAGCTTCGGTTCATGTTTTTTCTCTGCTTGTTTATCCATGGCAGGGCTATTAAATGGTTTAAAACCACCTCAGCATTTCTTTATATTTCTTACATGTACAGTACATTGTGATTTTTAGGCGTTGAAACTGAGCGATGACCTCAATCTTAATGAAATTGAGTGTGTTCGTTTGCTCGTTGATGCTAATCGAGAGGTACATTTTCTTACTTGCACATTTTTGCTATCAATTGGCTAGCTTTAACCCTTGGAGCAGTTTACAGTGCAATAAAAACCTTCAATGCATTAACCATCACGGTCTTGCAGTGGCTTCTGTATGGACGAGAGCCACTGGAGATATTTCGTCTTGCCGCGGGCCTTTGGTATATGGAGAGGAGAGATCTTATAACCTCTTTGTACATTCTTTTACGGGTAACTTGCAACTACTTTGCAACTCAGTTATTTTTGGTATATTTCAGCTTTGTACTCTCTATTCGTACTACCTATTGTTCCTTTTTGTTTTTATACATCACCAGAAAGTGAAATTCTAATTATGCTTTTCCCTTGCAGTCTGTTGTACTTGATCAGGGGCTGGATGGTGGTCTTGTGGCTGATATTCAGAAGCATATGGAGGATCTATTTAGCTCTGGTCTTAGGCAGCGGCAAATTATGCTCATAAAAGTTTGGACTTCACAAAGCATTAATTTTATGACTTATTCTGCTTTCCTCTCTCTTGAAGTGTTTCTCCGATAGGAGTTCTCATTATATGGTTGGCAGCATGATTTTAGTTAATCATATCTTTGTGGTTGTTTCACGGAAAGTTTTGTGATGACATATTTGGAAATGCTGCTGTTAAACTTATTTAGTGCCGAATTGAACTGGCAAATGATATTATATCTTTGCTCTCTTTCATGTTAGGAACTAAATCGTGAAGAAACTGCTGGTGTCGGCCATCAGAATTCTGAACGGTATGTCCTAGACTTCAGAGGCGCTCTTGTTGAGCGACGTGCTGTTGTGCTACGGGAGAGACTGAGTTTGAGTCACTGCCTTGCTTTTTCAGTCCTTATTGTGAGAATGAGTAAGCTAAACTTTCTTTGAAGGAAATAGTTTGCATTATTCTTAATATGTATTCTGCAACCTTGCTCTTTTTTTTCCTTTTCTTTTTTTGCATTGTAAGGAACTGTACTAGTTTGTAATCCATGACTCAACATGTGAAAATAATTGTAATACCCCCAACGGCTTAACATGTGAAAGTAATTGTAATACCCCTAGTAGTTGGACATAGGGAAAGTTCCTATGTCATCAATCACATTTGTGAATCATATTTGTTGGTCATCATCTTCCTAAGAATGGTACCTTATTAAGGTTATTTCCACTTTCAGGTCCTAAAGATTTAAAAGATGTGCTATCAACTTTGAAGGATTGCGCAGCCGAAGTTGATGAAAATACTACAGTACAATTGCAGGTTTCAATCTGTATCTTTATATCATAGTTGTTAATTATAAGGTGTTGTAATACTGGATATTTCGGTAGATATTTGTAGGATCCATTTGCTTAGTAGTGTCATTAGCTCGGGGTCTTACTGTATTGTATCCACTCATTGCAGATCACATTCGGTGTTCTGTTTTCCCTTGTAATAGCTTTCATCTCTGATGCTCTAAGCACATCCCCTGATACAGCATCCACATTGTCATCTGATGCCTCCTTCAGACATGAATTTCATGGATTAGTAAGCTCATGTATTTTACTTTTAACTCTCTATGTGTTTTTGTACCTCAATTTGTTTGTGAGTATTCGCACGTTCTATTAATTTCAGGTGATGAGTGCTAGTAACAATACAAATATTGAGGGCTTTGTTGATGTTGTGCGACTTGCATGGGCTGTACATTTGATGTTAACTCAAGATCGAAGTACTATGAGAGATGCTCCATTGAGTGCTTCGTCCAGAGACTTGGCAAATATTTGCTCATGTCTTGAAGTTATTTGCTCAAACAATGTCTTTCAGTTGTTACTGGGAAATGTTATCAAAACTGCTGCTTATCAGGTCTAGTCCGATATGCTGCATATTGTGATTGAAGTGATATGTCCTGATTAATCAGAACAATTGATTCCTGACTCCTGATTAGCTATATCTGTGGTTATATCTTTAATAATGGTTTCATGTTACTAAAGTCTTTTCATAATCTTTTTGCTTTAACTACTACTTAACGGCATAACTGTAACATGCATATGATGTTTTACTTCTCTCTTTTGAAATATTGGCGGCTTCATTGTATTTTGGTTATCGTAGATACACATTATGAAATTCAGTAATTTTGATTGGATCGATATTCCTTTCCTTTTCAGCAAGAGCACATCACAAAGGAAATAAAATAGCAGGAATGCTTTATTTTATGTTTTCTGTCATTCACATGAATTGGATCTGCTAGCATTGTACATACGCTATATTTTATTGCTATGTTTGCTATTTGTTCGTCATTTCTTCTGAGCTTTTTCTTTATAGTAATCCTCAAAATACATTTTGATGGTTAAATAGGGTAGGTAATTTTGGAGTAATTTGATGATAGGGATGGAATTGTTAACTATTTAGCGATACTTCGACGGTTGCCTCTCTTTTATTTGATTTGAGCTCTATTTGGTGCAGAATGATGACGAGGACATGGTTTATATGTATAATGGGTACTTACACAAGCTGATGATGTGCTTTGTTTCACACCCACTTACTAGGGAGAAGGTCAGAATGTTTCTTCTGAGTTTTTTTTCTTCGATTTCCTCAGACTGATCCGAGGGGCTGAGCTTGGTTATTCCAATCAATCGAACTCTCATCTGTGTATTGCTGATAATATCTTTTAATAATAAAAAGTTTTCAAAGATTGAAGTGAAGACGTCTGTTTAAGTACATGCATATTTGCATTCTATATCAGTATGAAAAGTATTACTTTCAGTTCATGATATTTAGCCTTTTATGAGTAGATCTTGCATATATACATTCAGCCATTTATTTTTCAGAAGTATGGTCAGTTTTTCCTACTTGTACCTCATATACATTCATACATTTGTGTTTTGGAAGTGTGGTCAGTTTTTCCTACATTTGCACATGCCTGATTAGTCATCATTTAATAGGTGAAGGAAATGAAGGAGAAAGCTATGAGTGCCCTTAGTCCTTACGTCTCTTCAAGGTTGGATGATACTATTAATAATCTAAAAGAAGGTTTTCCAGGAAGTACTCAGCCTTTTGTATCTTTATTGGAATTGGTTAGAGAAATCTATCAGGTAAATCTTGTCTCTCCCTGTTGATTTGTTATATTTCAACATTTGTTTAACTTCATGATCTTCTAGAATGTGTTTTATGTATCCTCCTCTCATTGTTAGTGTAATTCAGTTATTATGATTTTTTCAGAGTTGAAATGTTGCTTCACTATTACAGAGAAAACTGTCTAATATAAGGGTAAAACTAAATGTCATCCGGAAAGGTTCTTACTTGATCAGTATATGACTCCACTGTCTTTCTATATTAATCTGTTTAATTAATATTGAAGGCCATTTTGAAAATAATGAAGTAATGATGTTATAAGTCAAAATTGGAAATGCTTCAATAGACATGTGACAAATTTGTTTTGTGGTTAACTATAGTTACAAATTCAAATTTTGTAGCAGTTATTGTTGAAAACCTCATTAATTAGGAATCGGCTAGAGCAAAGCCCATGTCATGTAATGTTACAAAAAGCACGTGATGGCTACAGAAGATGATTAAGGCGCCCATTGGCGCTATGAGTGGCCATCCTCATTTATGAATTTATCTCCTATTGAATCAATGGTGCCCATTGCCATATGGGTTCCATTGGCTTAATTCATTGAAAAGATAAAGAAGACCTAGATGAAAGTACAGAAAGTTGGAGGTGTTCAAAACAGAGATGACAGAAAGAAAAATACTACAATTTTTTTCATTCGTCTGTGGTGCAAAATCTGCTAAGATGAGACCTTTAGAAAAAAAATAATTTTGGTCAGCTTTTCTTTATTCCCAATTTGGGCTGCTATTCTATTGGGAAAAAAAAATCTGTTTGTATCCTTTGCCATATTGTGAATACGAAATGATATTTGGTCAAAGAATTTGTACGTGCATTACTGCTTATTCTCTGTTTTCTGAATAATGCATGCTAAAATCCTACTGCATTTCCTTGTTTTTTCAGAAGGAGCCTGAGTTGCTGCATGGCAACGAAGAGTTATGGACATTTGTCACCACTGCTGGGGAAGATCATACTAATATTGAAACTCTTGTGGCTTTTTTGAGACTTCTTAGTACTCTGGTATACAAAATGTTTTCTAATACTTGGCGTGTGCTACCTAAAACATCACGTTGCATTTTAACTTTCAAGTGGCTCGAACTTTTCAGGCTTCTAATGAAGAAGGTGCTTCAAGAGTTTATGAGATGCTTAATGGTAAAATGTTTCGGCCAGTTGGGTGGAGTACCTTGTTTGACTGCTTATCTATTTACGAGGAGAAGTTTAAACAGGCTCTCCAATCTTCTGGGACCATGTTGCCTGATTTTCAGGAGGGTGATGCGAAAGCACTTGTTGCATATCTGGATGTTCTTAAGAAGGTTTGGATTACTAAACTGCTCCTATGCTAACCAGCTACATTCTTCAAATTCAGATCGTTGATGTTTAGCATTTACCTTTATGTCCTATTGTTTGCTGATTAATGTCTGATAGACAGCTTGCTTTTCAACTTTCTTTTACCTTTCTCTCCTATTGTTTGCTGGTTATTGTCTGACAGACAGTTCACCTTTCAACTTTCTTTTGGAAAGGTTTCCTTGTGAAGTAGGGCTTATTGGTTGACCCTATTCACAGCTAGCCTGCTAATCCAGGAACAAAAAAAAACCTTTCATACCTGTATATTTGCATAAATGGTTGATATGAACAAATAAGTAAAAGAAGACAACCATGTGGTATTTATTGATGTGAAAAGAACATGTAATAAAAGTCAAATGAAGTCATGTGATAGGTTCTTAGAGAAGAAAGCATTCCTATCAGATAAAGTCAGGACATGTATCAGGGAATAGAACTTGTGGCAACTCCGCAAGATAAATTTTGGCAACAAAGCTGCTTACATTCAAGATAGCCTGCATTGTGACATTCCTTTTTACATCGTTTGACCCTTCAAAAATGATTTCCCATTGTAGAATCATAGATAATTGGTTCAGATCTGGCCAAATTATTTTTAGATCTGGACATAATCAAATAAAATCTGGATAGAATCTCGTCATCTTGAGATACAATATCGTCAGCTGGTGATCGAATCCTCAAGTCAGATACTATTCACATATTTAACCTAAAGTTAGATTTCAAACAACAAGCAAGCTTCATCAATTAAGCTTCTAGACTTAGTTTCTGCTTGCAGCAATCTCTAGTATTAACAATATTTATAGTCTCTAAATAGCAGATGAAATTTCCGAAACGTAAATTTTTTTTCTGAAGGATCTAATTTTATTACTTTGCTATAGTGGAGTCTAGTTCAAAAAGGCTTGAATTAAGCGCCTTGATCAGTATTTGGTTGTATCATTTGTATAGCAAATTCAACAAAAGTGTGATTAAGGCTGAGTTGAGATGAGTTTGGTTAATTATTTGTTGCTGTGTGGTCTATAATTATCTCTTACCATAATAAATCTGTACTTCAGGATTTCTGCTGAATACTTTTATTTTACTCAATATGTTTTCATTCAAATTCCTGTTTTGGTGCCTTAGTTTTGTGCATGCATTTGAGGTTTATCTGCATTTTGCAATATTGTATCTATAACTTGCTTTAATACTCATAAGCTAACTTATCTTGTCCTACTCTTTTGTTGCTGATTTATGTTGTTTGTCTTATTATAAAGCAGTTTGTGTTTCCTAATTAAATATTTGATCTGAGCCATTGATATTATGTTTTAGGTAGTTGAAAACGGAAATCCTACTGAAAGAAAAAAATGGTTCCCAGATATTGAACCATTATTTAAGCTTCTCGGTTATGAGAGTGTGCCTCCATATCTAAAGGTATGAAAGCTTGCTTGTGCTGCAACTTATTGAAGTCGTATACATTTGGGTGTATGTATGATACACTTTATCTGCAGGGCGCTTTGCGAAATGCTATTACAGCATTTGCCAAAGTTTCACCTGCCCTGAGAGATACTATCTGGAGTTTCCTCGAGCAATATGACCTTCCCGTAGTTGTTGGTCCTTCATTTAGTACTAGTGGACAGCATATAACCACACAGGTACCAAACTTTATGGTTTGTGTTGTACTTTTTTTTTAATTTTTTTTTTTTAAATTGGG
The DNA here is from genome assembly GCA_029168755.2 of Tillandsia fasciculata. Taxonomy (NCBI): domain Eukaryota; kingdom Viridiplantae; phylum Streptophyta; class Magnoliopsida; order Poales; family Bromeliaceae; genus Tillandsia; species Tillandsia fasciculata. Next base: position 357,773 of record CM054940.1, on the reverse strand, counting down.
TTGTTGTTAACTAGTATAGAAGAGAGCTCGAGGTAAAATACTGCTTAATTGATATGTGTTTTAACTTGGAGTTCATGCTGGATATCGAGTGCATAATTGATTCGGACTTGTTCCTCTGCAGTTGGTTTCAGTTGTTAATTCATTTAATTTTCTTATAGTTCTACATCTACTGCATGTTCTTGCTGTGGTGTCATAGGATGCATTACATCTGCCTTCAAGCTTAACATAGAACAGATGAAATTTGCCTTTTCCTGGGTTTATGCTGAACCTAGTCGTGAACATTTTGTCTACCTGTCTGTGCCTTTCATAGTCGCAGTTTGTCCTTATCACTTCACCTTTTCTATAGGTAATGTTTCCTCACATGCTAGTTTTATCAAAGCGATAGTTTGATATGGTAATCAAGAAAATTTGTATCAAACTATCAATGTTACTAAACAAGAAGTGATTGCTGCAGTGTATCTATTACTTTTAAACTGAAGACTATGACATCCTACCCAGTTTATGTTTTGTGAAGAATTTCTTTCATTACTACATTTCCTGTGTCATCTTTGTGTTGTAATTTTTTTTTATTAAATCTGTGGGGAATATTATATTGATAAAACACCCCACTTTCAGCTCAGTTGCCCTTCACGGGCGTCAGGCAAGCAATTTTACTTTGCTTTTGTATGTGTGGCTCATATTGGTATTTAAATTGTCAAGTCTGTAATTAAGTTTGTATTACTATAACTATTAATTGATTATGGCCCGTTCAGTTAAAATACAAATTATTCTGGATAACTGTGAAGTAGTAATTGGTTAGGAGTTTAAATTATTTCCTTTTTTTGGTGAGAATTGACTTTAAGATTTGTTTTTTTGCTATGTGCAGCATAAATCGATGTCTGAGATTTTTGCTGTGTAACGCCCTTGCTTCTTATTCTTATGCCGGTTATGTTGTGATGCCTTCATATTTCTGTGATATGATCTTGCAGATTTATGACATGCGATATGAGCTGAATGAGTTTGAAGCCAGGAGGGAAAGGTACCCATCTACAATATCCTTTCTTAACTTGATAAATGCTCTTATTGCAGAGGAGAGAGATGTAAGTGATAGAGGAAGGAGGTACCTACCTGCAACTTGTTAACAGTTTCAAGCTTCTTTTATGTGATTTTTATAGAGAACTAACATTTTATAGTTCATCAGATTTGTAGGCATCTTTAGGTTTGTTTATGATCATGTCTTTGGGCCCTTTCCTCAAAGGGCGTATGCTGATCCTTGTGAAAAATGGCAGCTGGTTCTTGCTTGCCTCGAGCACTTTCGGTTGTAAGTATATTACGATATATGCAAAATGTTTTCCTTTCTATTGCATTTCTCTTGGCAGATTTTGCGCTGCAAAATAAGGAAGCTAGTTTTGTGCTTTGTTGGAGATAACTTCTGCTATTGATTTTAGAATTAATTGAATTTCACCATATTTAAAAATTGATTTCTTATACACTTTAGATTTCTCTGCTCAAGAAATTCAGGAAATTTTGAGGTATTAAGTTGTAAAGGTAATGTCAACAGGGTTTTGAGCATGTACGACATCAAAGATGAGGATATTGCAAGTGCTATTGACATGAAACCGACAATGCCTCATGCTTCCTCTGTTGAGACACAGATCCCCGTGCTAGAGCTGTTAAAAGTATGCCAATAATTCTCAGCCTGGTTATTTACATTGTAATTGATAAAGTTAATCTTATTATTTTTTATAATTTCTGCTTATATAAGTTCCTGCATATAGATTTCCACTATTTATGCTGTTAATGAATGTTATGTTTGTTTGATATAAGTTGCTGATCTGTTAACTTGTCAAGCAACTTATCTTTTTATTGTTGTTAATTTAGATTATATCATTGCAGTGCCTTTAAAGTGTAGAAAGCTGCGGGCACTTTATCTGACTCCGAGTCCTTAATCCATGAGTTTCTATTCTGAAGAAATATATGTATAGCTGATAAAACACTGATCACCAACTAAATATAAGTTCAAGAAGCAATGTCTTACCTGAAATATTTCTTGTTGCTCATCTGCTTGTTGGTGCAGAAAGTTTCCACCATGTTATTTGCTTTAATTGGGGTTGTATGTGGGCTTTGTGCTGTAATTACTCAGATACTTCAATGAGGACTGCAGGGCTTCTGCTTTTGTCTTAATCAATATCCTTTATCTAGCGAAAGTGTTGTCTCATGCCATGTGGTAGCAATATTTCCCTATTATTCGGAATTTTTCCTGCGCTATGATGTTAACTGTTTTCCTTTTGATGAAGCATTGATACTCAGACACCAGTGAGTCTTGAAGAACTTGTTACATTTATACTGCTTCTCTAGAATATTTTAGTCAGCTATGTCTGTTCGTGCCAAATTACTATTGATTAATAATTGCAACATCATGTAATGAAATCAAATTTCATGACTGGTACTTTGATGCCTATCATAACATTATAGTTAATGAATGTCAATACAGGATTTCATGAGTGGTAAAATCGTCTTTCGCAATATCATGAGTATCATTTTGTTGGGTGCGAATACCATTATCAATGAGCGGACAACTCAAATATATGGTATATTATTAGAGAGAGTTGTACATCTTTCACTGGAAATAATTGTTCTTGCTATGGAGAAGGATTTGGCTCTCTCTGACTTCTGGCGTCCATTATACCAGGTCTCTCTCTCTCTCTCTCTCTCTCTCTCTCTCTCTCTCTCTCTCTCTCTCTCTCTCTCCCTGACAAAATACATTTACTCTTGTGTTTTAATTTATTACAGCCCTTGGATGCCATATTATCTCAAGATCATAGACAAATAGTTGCGTTGCTGGAGTATGTACGATATGATTTTCTACCTCAAATTCAACAGTGCTCGATAAAGATTATGAGTGTCTTAAGGTATATGCCATTTTTTTATTGTAAATTGATGTTGTTAGAGTTGCATCTTTTTTTATTATGTGCTGGTTGGCAATCTTCTGATTTTTGTTAATTTAAATGAAAATGCTATTTTTGATGTTATATTTTGGATTTTTATGAACCTCCTCTCGACAGTTCGAGAATAGTTTGCCTTGTACAGTTATTGTTGAAAGCAGATGCTGCGAAGTCTCTTGTTGAGGATTATGCAACTTGTTTGGAGTTACGTTTTGATGAGTGTCAGATCATAGAGAACACAAAAGATGATGTCGGTGTTCTTATTTTGCAGGTTGTTTTGAACTCTTTAAGTTTTTTTAGCTCATTATTGCCTATATGTGAAGCTACAGACTGTATTTTAATTTCTTTGTGTCTTTTCCCTCTCTATAACAGCTTCTTATTGATAATATTAGTCGTCCTGCACCAAATATCACTCATCTGCTTCTAAGATTTGATGTCGATAGTTCTGTTGATCGGGCATTATTGCAGCCAAAGTTCCATTACAGGTCAACTATGTATATATAATAGTATTTGTTTGTATAATTATTATGAATAAGCAGCTGATTCTCAAAATAATATGCAGTTGTTTGAAGGTTATTCTTGATAATCTCGAGAAATTATCAAAACCAAATATTAATGCTTTACTGCATGAGTTTGGTTTCCAGGTTTGGCTTTTACTCTATGCTCCCATAAATAATGCTTTCAGTTAACAATTATCCATGCTTGTAAATGGAGTGGACTAACACTGTTTTGCCAAATGCAGCTTCTCTATGAAATATGTCTAGATCCATCAACTTCTGGCCCTATAATGGATCTTTTGAGTACAAAAAAGTACCAATGCTTTTCAAAGGTCCTTATTCGATAATTAGAGAGAAAAGAGTATTAATTTTCAGCTACATTTTGTTCCACTATGTTTATACTTCGTTTATACTCAATTACAGCACATTGAAACTTTTGCTGTTGCGCCACTCCCCAAAAGAAACAATAATCAGGCTCTTCGCATCAGTACACTCCATCAGGTGCGAAACTATATAGAAATATGATTATATGTTGGAATGTCTTTTCTTTTTTGTATGAAATCTTTGGAAACTATAGAACATTGTTCTCTATATACATCAAAGCTAAAATTTGCTGACTATAATGGTTGTATTTGTTGACTACATATATATTGTAACAACTATTTCTTCAATCATAGTTTTCTAGATGTAGGATTAGTTACTGAACATCTACTAAACTGTCGAGCTTCTACAAATACTAATTTCTGTAACCTGGGAATATTTTGAATGTGAAATATAGGATTAAAACTTTCTATTTTAATTTCATGATCACTTATGATTTATAAACAAGTACTAAATAATGATCTTTACTGCTTTATTCTCCCTGCTGATGAATGCCATGTTTATAAGGTCTGTATCGGATAATTCAATATAAAAAAGATATTGGATTAAATATGTCTGGTTTGCCATTTTCAACTGACTAATCAATTTAACCATCTGCCACTATGGCTACTATTACGCTTACACTCTTGGGAGCATCAAGTGCTTGTAGGTTGTAGCTGGCAATTTTTTTTGTGTTTCATTGAGGATTGAAAGTTTTTTTTTTTGGTTCCAAATTCAGAGGGCATGGCTGTTAAAGCTATTAGCATTGGAGCTACATCTTGCTGATATGGCTTCATCTACACATTGGGAAACATGCCTAGCTATTCTTTCTCATACTTTTCTTCAATGCAATGCTGAGAGATGGAGTCCAAACATTTTGCAAACTTTTGAGGCTGATCCTAACCTTGTTCGAAATAGACCAATCAATATAATAAAGGTATTCTTGCAAACCCTCCCTTTTTTTATTGGGGCACTTGTTTGCTTTATTTCATTATTTACAGCCAAAACACTCTAAGCCTAAAATCTTTGGTTGATCTGTTTCATTTGTGAGGAAACCAAAATAGGTGCCAACACATTAGTAAGTTCTGGTTGACTTGTTTCGGCATGGAAGGTATTGTTTTCAGCTTGTTTAGGTTGATATCAGGTAGTTCTAAGATACGTTATCCCATTTAATTGGCTTCATCTGTGTTGAATACACTGTTCTTTTCTTAGCTTTCCTTCTCTTGTATTCACTCCACTAAAAGGTTTTCTATGAAGATGTTGTTTGTTTTATATTTACTGATCACTCAATGCTCCAGGTTAACATGTGTCTGGTTTACTTCTTCAGAAATTTTACGGATGGCTACTATATTTCAGGTGTTGGAATTGCTTGAAGTTGTCCAGTTCAGGTCTCCTGACACTTCTATGAAATATCCACAGCTTCTTTCTAATTTAAAATATGATGTGAAGGTGAGCCTAATTGCATTGATGATTGTTGTTTATTTTTCTGTTATAATTGAATTTTTTTTACTCCAGGTTGAGGATATACTAAGAAATCCTGCAACATCGGAATCCGGTGGCATATATTATTATTCAGAGCGGGGTGATCGACTGATTGACCTCGATGCACTTCATGAAAAACTTCTGCAGGTTTCTGGTTGTAGCTTTTGCAGAAAGTGTTTTTGCAACTCTCTAAATACGATCAATATACCTATCTATTTTCATATTTGATCCTTTTCTCAGTCAACTATTGCCAGGATTCATTTTCCTTTTATTTAGCCAGATGTCTCAAGAATTGAGCTCTCGTCTGAATGAGGTCGAGAAGGCTGAGCTAAGAGAGTCGTTCCATCATATGTTGAAATGGTGTTGGAGATACAACAAAAATCTTGAGGAACAGGCAGCACAGCTGCACATGTTAACCGGATGGTCTCAGATTGTTGAGGCTGGTGTCATAACTTGTTTCTACTTTTTGATGAATAAGACTATTATATGCTTTCTGTTGTTATCTTGAAGTGAATTTTTTGGTCATTTTTCAGGTTGCTGTATCTAGAAGAATGTCTCTCCTTGAAGATCATTCTCAGTTATTGTTTGAGTGAGTTGATATAGTTTTAACTTTTAACATAATCTATGTTCATTGAACATATTATTAATCATATAATTATATTGCCGGCAGGTTGCTTGATGCTTCATTGAGTGCAACAGTATCTCCAGATTGCTCGGTAAAAATGGCAGTAATCTTAACCAATGTAAGTGCCATATAGTTTTTTTTTTTCTTTTTTTCATTCTCAATTTTGCGACAAAAATGGCAGTAATCTTAACCAATGTAAGTGACATAATATTTTTTTTTTGTTCTTTTTTTCATTCTCAATTTTGCGACGTCCGATTGATTCCATATCTTTTTACAAGTCACTGCTTTTTCTGTCATGACATTCGTAGGTAGCACTCACTTGTATGGCTAAACTTCGGGATGAAAGATTCTTATGTCCTGCTGGCTTTGATTCTGATAGTGTAACATGCCTTGACATTATCTCGGTTAAGCAGTTGTCTAATGGTGCTTGTCAATCTATTCTGTTTAAGCTTATGATGTCTATTCTTAGAAGTGAATCATCAGAATCCTTGAGAAGACGGTACCATACTTATTGCAGTCTTTTTGATATTCAAATACATATAAATACAAAGAATAGACCTTCCAGCACAGTACTAACCTAATCATGTCTCTTTGCTAACAGACAATATGCTTTACTTCTGAGTTACTTTCAATACTGTCGGAGTTTTCTCGACCCAGTTGTCCCACCATCAGTTTTGCGCTTCTTGCTTTCTGAAGAACAAGATGGAGAAGATGAGCTGAATCTTCAAAAGGTTAATTCTTATTTCACCTTTTATTTCTGAATTCTTTTGACATAGTCATTTGCTGATTACTGTATAATTCATGTTATCAAAGATTGACAAGGAGCAAGACGAACTAGCCCGAGCCAATTTCACCATAATAAGAAAAGAGGCTCAAGCTATCATTGATCTGGTAGGTGCTTCATCAATTGGTTTATACTTATGTAGACAGACTTTGGCATTTCTTGTGTTTTATATTGCTTTCCAGAAAAAGTATAGAAGATGACATTACTTCGTTTTATCTATCCGGAAGGCCTGGTTTTGTCCTTTTAATATTCAATAAGTATAATTCAGTTTAATGTGTGCCTTGCTGAATTATTACTTATCTTTCTTATTATTGCGTTAAAATTTTACAAATTTTCAGGGAATAGCAAGTTCTATACTTGCTAACTTCTCTGTTTTTGTATCTGCATATTCTCTTTTCAACCTCGCTTTATTGAGCTGTTTTCCTCAACTTTGCTAACTCTTTGGTTCTCAGTTTGCACTGGACTATGACATTTGTTTATGCTTCCTAAACAAAGAGGATTCAAACGACAAATTCACTTTGCTTTGAAGGAAATTTTCTTCAAGTCTACTGTTTAATTTGCTCTCAAGAATGCCTCTTAATATTTAATGGACTGATATTGGCAGTGTTTTTTTGGTTTCTGAAACATCTGGCTCATCATATTTGAGTTCTTATGAGTGAATTCATGTCTGACATATAATAGGCAACAAGGGAATAAGAAGACTCGATATTTTTGCACCATTGTAGTGTTGCTGCCATTGTTAATACAATGTTGCCTGCTGTTATTAAAATCAAGGGTTATTTGCTATCAGTTGACAGTCATATGCATTTCTCTTTTTTTTCTTACTGCCCAGTTTTATGTCTGTTTTCTTAGCTTGAACTTCGTTGCTCATTTTGGTTTATCTGAATTCATCTATCATTCTTGAGGAATTCTCTCTTGTTTATTTAGCTACAGTATGTGCATTTATAATTTGCATGACTTGTTTAGCTCTTCGTTGCTCATTTTGGTTTATCTGAATTCATCTATCATTCTTGAGGAATTCTCTCTTGTTTATTTAGCTACAGTATGTGCATTTATAATTTGCATGACTTGTTTAGCTGTTCTTATTAATATTCTGTTCATTCTTTCAGATAACGAAGGATTCCGTGCAAGGCAGTGAAGCTGGGAAGGCTATTTCATTTTATGTTCTAGATGCATTCATTAGTATCGACCATGAGAAGTTTTTCTTAAGCCAGCTGCAAAGTAGAGAAATTCTCAAATCATGCTTGAGAGAAATCAGTAATTTATCATTGAAGGTCTGTCTTCTTGCTTAAAGGTTTCTGCCTCATCACGACATGCATCTTTGTTCTTGTACTCTTTTGCTTTTATTCTTTTCAGTATAATTCAAACTTGTGACTTGTCGTATACTTCCTGAGTTCCTGATGAATGAAATTTGTTATATATCACTTATATTAGGCTTTTATTCTTTGCGAATACAACATAATATCAGATAACATGTTAATTACTTATTATCAGAGATTAATTTGGTAGAATAATCATGAAAGGGATGCACCAAAGGGCAGCATGGGGGAACCTTTTTTTGTGTGTGGACTATCTTAACTACAACAGTAGGTGTGAAGTTCAGTTGTTTATATCTTTTACATGATTGTTCAATTGAGGCGAGGTGATCGTAGGGACAACTTTTCTGATTTGTGGAGAAAAATATACGGCAAATACTAGGAGTCTAGGACCAATAATAATGGACAGTCATCAGGTATTCAAATGAACAACTCTCACTTTATTCAGTCTATTATTTAATGTGAAGAGAAGATTGTCCAAAACTGTGAACATAGAATTTAGTCCATGATAGTAGATCAAGAAAAGCTTCTGGTGCTGTTTTGGCTTATCTGTATTGCTTATATTGTACTTGGAATTAATTGGTCCTCCGCTAGGACCATTGTCCATTAATGCTTTAAAGGTTTGAATGTTGAGCCTCTTGGAATAACATCTGTGTAAAAGTAGTGTAGCTTAGATTGGGATATTGAGATGGATTAATGACTTCATTAGTAAAGTTCGAGTAAAAACAACTTAAATAGTGATGGCATCTTGAAGGTGGACTAAATGTTGATTTAGGAACTCATTCAAGTTGTTTGACGATGATCGCGTGGTGTATTAATCACATATGGTAATCCAATCAACTGATGTTTCTAAGTTAGATTAGATGACAAAAGGACTTTAGACGTAACCAGTGGCTAAAATGACTTTTAAATTGATGGAGATGCTATAAGATTGATAAACCTCTGTTGATTATGTGCCTTAATGTTGTCATTGCCTGCTTGATTAAATTAAATATCTTTCCATCTTAAACATGGTCAATTCTTTGTGTGCATACTCATTTTGCTATAGTTCTGGTAGCATTTAATTTATCGATACTTTTCAGGATGCTTCAGGCTCTTTGGATTCTCTTCAGTGCTTATGCACTATCGAGGCTCAACTGTCTTTGCTTCTGAGAATTGGCCACAACTATGGCAAGCATGGTGCTCAGATTCTATTGTCCATGGGTGCTTTGGAACATCTAGCATCATGCAAGGTTCTGGCTTTGCAAATCAAGGTACTGTCAGTTAGTTGCTTTATTATATATCTCTCTCTTGCGGTACTTAGATTGGAAAGTTACAGGGAAGTTCAAGGTTGGTTAGTCATAATAAAAGCAAAGATAGAGCTGGAGAGATTGACAAGGAGAAGTTGCTTGTAACTCCAATTCTGAGATTGGTCTCATGCCTGGCATCGTTAGTCGACTCATCAGATTTTCTGGAGGTACTAATTGTGCCAATTATCTCCTCTGACTTTTCTTTCTTTCACTAAATTGAAAATTTACCAAAAATATCCCCCTTTTTGTCTTTTTCTCGATTTTTGGAGATACTTTTGGTTTGTACTGAAGGCTATTGTGGTGGCGTGGTCTGTACTGTTACATCAAAGATGTCCTTATCAATTGGATTCTTGTACGCCTAACAAATGTGAGGTGACTTTAGATTGGAAATGTTCTAAGGACACCAACATCATGCAATATTAAATAAATCTCTCTCTAAAATACACATCAATAATTTATTGGACAGATGGTATGCAATTGGAATATATGCCATTCCCAAATGCTGCACAGATCCCATAGATTGTTATTAAATAAATAGCCTGCTAACCATTTTTCTAGTAAAATTAGAGTTCTTTAATTAGTAGTATTTGTACTTTGTAAAGCTTTACCAAATTTGAGAAGTTGCTTTTCTTTCTTTCTTTTCCTTTATCTATATGTTTTTTGTTTCTTTCTATGCTTGTCAAGAATCTACAGAATGTAACTTTTACAGGTGAACAATAAAATTGTTCGTGAGGTTTTGGAATTTGTAAAGGAAAATCAGGCAATTTTTCATCATAATTTAAAGGAAGATATCTCTGGAACTGATGAGTTCACATTGGAGCGTGGTAATCTTGTTGTTTCTATACTTGGCAAGGTAAAGTATTTTCATTTTTCTGTCATAGATTCTTTAACCCTAGAAAGGCCTTCCATGCAGGATGGGTGGGTTTTTCAGACCCCTACTGGTATGTTTTATAAGAAAAGAGACCTTGCTTCAAATTTATTGATGTCATAGATTTTGTTTTTGATATATCTGCGCAGTAATTTATCTGCTTTTAGTGGACCAATTCATCTAAACAGTGTTTATGACGTAATGCCATTTCAATTCTGTAGGTTTGGCCATATGAAGAAGAAGATCATTATGGATTTGTTCATAAACTCTTTACCATGATGCACACTCTTTTTAATATGGATGCTCAACCTTCCAATTTTATGCAATCATCGGATTTTATCGAGGTATACTCTCTTGGTTTAGTCACTTAGTGTAATCATTCTTTTTTGGCAAACTTATCTTTTTCTGATATTTGGACATGCTGATAATTTAACAGAACCATAAGAGGACTGAGCTAATAATGTTCCGTATATGCTTTGGCCTGAGCTCTTACCTTTATTTTCTCGTCAGGAAAAAGCTTGTGACATTGCAAGTAAGTACAACATTGTTGACCTTTTAAAAGGATTTGTTCCTTTCTTTCCTCTTTTTGCACAATTATTTGTATTTCTCTTCCTCTTGATAGTTCACACTTCAGGTTAGAATGCTATATCTGATACTGTATATGCAAAGATGAAAAAGTGCCTTAACATTTTACACCTATACCAGATTACTTTTTCTTTTTTCCTGAGATTTGTGCTTATCAAGCTTTTGTTACTGAATACACCGGGTGAGAAGTGATGCGGCAGTAATCTATTCTCAAATCTTAACTATTTAGTTCCAATCCAATTTAAATAGTATGTTAATAAAATCTTATCTGCCTGATTCTAGATCAGACAGAATTCCATACTAATCAGCTATCAACTTCTACTCTGTTCAAACAAGATTATATAATTCTGTCTAATCTTAACTGTCAATTCCCAGCTAAATTTGAATTTTGAGTTTTATATATTTGCAACTATGTAATTGTATATCAATTAATCTTGATTTATGTACCCATGTGTCGTAGACATGTCAATATCTGATACTGATACCTCGTCAAATTCTTTTGCTGCAACTTTATCTCCTCTCTAGATTTTAGTACTTACCGAATTAATTAGTCTCCGGATTCACAAAACCTGCTAGGTTTTTAATTACATGCATTATCATAGGGTCTCCTGTTATCAAGAACTTCCTGTCTAAAGTCATTTTCGTGGTGAATTCTGGACCACTTCATAGTGTCAAAGCAATGTCTGATGATTAATTATTTTCCAGACTCAAAAGGAGATTGTAATTTGGAGGCCGACTTTGTGTTATTCAAACTATAAATGTCCTAAATCCCAATATGATTAGTCAGAAATTTTTGCTGCTTTACTTTCTATGAAATAATACTTAACAATCTATTTGGTGCCATACAGTCCTTGATTTTTGTACTATATGAGGGATGTAAAGTAGGTCTGAGAGTTATATTCTTTCACTGCAATCATTTGGACTATGTTAACAGCATTTACCAATTTAAATTGTGATTTTGTAATGATACTTACCTAGGCATTTGTATGTGGATGTTATACTTTTACCACTTTTTATTTGAGGGTTTAAATGTTGCTATATTCTGTGATTAGTTATTGCTGGTGGCCAGCTACTTAAATCCTTGATTTTAATTGCTATAATATTTTCTTGTCAAAATACTTAAATAGTTGTTACAATATAATGATATATATGTGGGACATAGTTATCAAGTTTTCATCTATGTCTTCTTTTGTATTGCGTTGATCATTTGTTCTGTTGGCAGGTTTTAAATTCTCATGGTGATCTGAATACGCAGCCACCTACCTTAGAATTGCTCTTGGCTCTTCTTAGCTCAATAGCAATTACTCTTGAAAGTGCAGGTGAAGAAAAAATTTTGTTGCTCAACAAGGTAATGCCGATACAGAATCCAGTTTTCTTGTCTTTGGACTTAAAGCAGATTTATGGTTTTTGTTTATGCTGGATAAAAATTTCATATTGTGAGGGATTACGAAAAGGGCACTTTGGTGAGGATAACAGTTCAAATTTTATAGAATATGTAGAAGAGTATTCAGGATGTCATGGTTTCTTATATTGTTTCTTTGGTTTTATAGATTCGAGACATTAATGAACTTCCAAGACAGGATGTAGATGAAATAATCAAAGTCTGCATGAGGCAAGATTGTATCTTTTCTTATGATGATATTCGTAAAAGGTAAGGAGAATTATATGCTACTTCTGAGTATTCGCCGATTAAAATTTATAGTTATGTTCATTTAGTTTTTTATTGCTATTATTACAGTAGTATCTTTTGCATACTTACACCGTGTTCTGCATGCGATTGCTATCTTTTACGAGCTGTCTTTTATGTTTGCAACTCTATTTGATAGTTCGTTAATTTATCGTGCATTACCTTTAGGCAGGAAATAACTGCTTGTACTGGCATCGGAGCTATTTATTAAACAATCAGTTACCTTTGGTACAGGAGATACATTGCGATGATAGAGATGTGCCACATGGTTGGGAATAGGGATCGTCTCATTTCTCTCCTGCTTCAGCTTGCTGAGTGTGCTATCAACATCATTCTCATTCATTTTCAGGATGAGTATGACTATTTCATTCTGATCTGTTTGTTTTGTTTTTGTTTTATATCAAAGAAAAGTATACGTAGAGTGAATACTTAGGTTTACGGATTGCTCCTAGTAGAATTTGGCTAACCTAGAATAGGTTAAGTAGCAGAATCACCCTTAATTGTTTGCTACTTGTTTCTTCTGTTCTTTGAAATCAAAGTCTAGCTTAGAAGTACCTGCAGCAACGAGAGTATGCCGCACCCTACAATTTTAAGCAGCTTCTGTAAATTAGATGCTGAATCACTTGGCTGCACAATAATGAACTTGTCCTTATTTTTCCTTTTCCTTTTTTTCCTTTTTTTTTTTTTTTTTTGACGATTTATTCTATTTTCCGCTAACATGGTTGCACAATGTCTTAACTTGCAGCAATACTGATCCGCAAGATCTTTCTTTGTTTTGTGGGAAATTGCATCCTATTCTGGAAAGACTAGAGCAGTTCAAAGAGGTACTGCAAACTCTTCCTCGTGGATATTTATATTTCAAGCATTGCTTTGATAGCTTTTAAACATTCATGACCAATATGGCTGTTTAACTGAATTAAAGATTGTTCTGATCTTTTTAGTTTCATGTCTCATGCCTAGTGTTTATCTCAACAGAGCTTTGTACCTGATTGATTGAAATATATTCAGATTGTCTTGGCTGGCCTTCATTTGTTGACCGGCTGCTTACTTTGCAGGATAAAATTGGGCAGAATCTCAAGTTATTCCATAGATCTATAAGTTCCCTCAAAGAGAAGTCCATCAGAAAAATGGCTCTGTAACAGAACTAAAAGAAGCCTTTCTGTTAGATTGTCTTTTGCTGTATGAACCCTTTGTTGCCACGAGACATCCAACCTCTTGACGGGATTTGAAGGGAAAAAAATCAACCGACCCACAAACGAACGAACAAACAGAAAAGGTTATTAGCTGGGGTGGCTTCGTGTATGACTGTTGGTATTGTGGGAATTCTCAGAATCGGTAGGTCGATGCTCCGCAGCCATATCATTGGTTTGTTGACATAATTATTCTTTTTGCTTGCCTGTTTAATTAATTTTAAAAAATGGATTTGATCCCCCATCCAATCTTACTCCATTTTCTGTTAAGGAATATGGATTTATAAATTAGCATTCTTAGCAATGATTATGAGCTAAAAATTATTTTCAACTGATGATCCTATTATAACAATTCATGTTCATGCTAGACGTTTGCACCAAACGGCACTGCTTGTTCAGAACACTCAAGAGATCATATTGTAGATTATGGCTGTATTTTCATTTGTCCTGCTGAGAAACTGTCGAGTGTGAGTTACTCCTCTCGGTAAACATAATCTCATAACCTAGTGGTGATTCTCGACTCACATGCAAAACCATATTTGATGCTACCTCGTCAAAAGGAGAGAAAAAAGTACTCATGTTTGGAATCAAAATTGCAAAATATGCTAGTTCTCATGAGAAGATATGTTCATATTGGATGCTACAGTTATGATTCTTGTCGCCTAACAAGAATGTTAGTTCAAACAAGGGACCTGAGGAACGACGGGCTCTTTCATCCTTCCGCGAGCGTTGACACAGAACGAGGAAGTTGAAGTCCCTGGGTTGACATGTGCGATGTTGATATTCTCCATGATGATGCCGGTGCAAGCTATGCTTCGGCTACAGTTTAAGGTGATTGCAATGTTCTTTGTTGTTGATCCTACGGCACCAACGTAGCGCACATCACTAATTTCAACTGCCGATGGCTGCATCAGGATTCAGGTGTGCGTGAATAAGTTAGAACATGTTCGAGGTGCCTGGGGAAGGCTCGCCACAAGCTTCACACGTCAACAGCAAACCATACATTCCTTGGAAGCCAAATTGAACGATAGACTAGCGAGTATCTTAATGCCCGTATCTATGCGTAACATAATGCAGAAAAATTGTACTCGTACCTTATTGCGGCATTTGCGACCACCATCACAGTAGTATTGGTCTATAATTATGGGATTTTTGACATAGTCAAACTTGATCTGTTCAAATAATACCCGCCTTACAAAGCCAGAACCTCCCTGACAGATAAATAGTAAAGTTCATCACTGCTGAATACACAGCCAAGTCACAATAAAATAATCTGCTGCTTAATTAGAACACTTATTTTCAGCAGGGGTTCGTTCGCTATTCATGCCGTCATTGATTGAGTTTACCTGCCATGTCTTGATCCGAACACCATTAGAAGTTGCAAAGAAACAGCACGATGAGATGCGTATCTGCTCCACCTGTGCCTCGGATTCTTCCTTACCCAAGCTCCCAATGCTGCAATAATATTTATTGCAGCCAATGTTACCGATTCCCCAGGCTATGAAAGAGCGCAAGTAATATTGCTCATCACACGGAATGCAATTAAGCCAGTACTGTATAAGTATAATGCTGCACGCTAATTATAATAATTGGCCATGCATTACGAGTAAAAGTTTCCAAGTAGAAATTAAGCATTGCACACCTGATGCCATGTCCTGGTCCACAGGTTATATAGCTTATATTAAGATCGACGGTGCCTGGTCCAATGGATATGCAGTCGTCCCCTGTGCCTATGCTAGTACCTGCTATCTCCGCGTGCTGACTGCGCTCGATGTGCACCCCATCGGTGTTGGGACTGTCTTCCGGCGCTTCGATGGTTATGCCAAACACACGAACCCAAGCGCTGTCGCCGACGGATACATGCTTCTTTGGGCTGTCCTTGAACCTCAGCCCACTCAACTGAACATTTTGACAACTTATTATGGCCAGTGACTGCAGGAGGTGCACAAAAGAATAAGAATATATATATATTTTATATTACAAGCTAGGCCGGTACTGAAGAAGTCATAAGACAGATAGATGAAAGGACATGTAGGTGTGAGTTTATCTAATTAATTAATTAATTAATTAATTAATTAATGCTGGTCGGAGATCACGTACATCGGGGATGCTGGAACAACCCTGCATCAAATACGGCGGCACAGTTAACCTTCGGTATCGAACATAAATTCCACAAGAAAAAAGGGTAATATTTATTTATTATAAAGGAAGCGAACAAGTAGTGTTTAAAATTACATGACTCGCTTTGCAGGCCCACCAAAGAGAGCCTCGGCCATCGATTTGGCCTGATCCGTCAACGGTTAAGCCGTTGATGTGGGCGAATGTGATCCAATGGTCCGTGTTGGAATGCTGCTTCTGCCGCCCCACTTGGCTCGGTCTCGGTGCCACAATGTCTCCCTCAATCTGGAAACCACCGTAGTAGTAGCATCTATTTGTTTTTCTTTATTTTATTTTTTTTTTAAAAAAAAACAATAAACAATTGGTGTGGTCGGAACTCGGAAGGAGGGGGGAGGGGGGGGGGGGGACAGTAGTTAGTACGTACGTACATACATATATACATACCTGAACGCGGATCTCGGACTCGCAGGGCCCTCGGAAGGAGATGAAGCTCAGCAGGAATGTCTTCCCTGAGGGCACAACCATGGTTGGATTCGCCGGATCCGAGCACGCTGCCTTCCATGCTTCTTTAAATGCCTGCACGACAATTTATTTATTTTATTTAATTTAATTTAATTTAATTTAATTAATTGACATTCTTTAATTAATTCTTAACCCCCCGCAAAACTTCAGCAACGAGAGACGGGTCAATGAAAATTTGCAAAGGCGCTGACTGAATAATGTAGGGGCCCATTCAATACAACTAAATAGGCCTACAAAAGGCCGGCCGCCCATTCTCTTCTATATTATATGGGCTCAAATAAATAAAAGTGAATCCTGCTTCCGCATATATATATAATAATAAAATAAAATAATAATACCAAGGTGTCGTCCGTTTTGGCGTCCCCATGGGCTCCGTAGCCCACAACGTCGTACGTAGGAGAGCCTGCCTCTGCCTCTGCCGCGCCCCACCAAACACACAGCAGCGGCAGAATAGTGTTCCAAATGGCCTGTATTATTATTAGCATAAGCTCCGAAACTAACTAGTTACAAAAGATTTAAGGACTACCAAGTTCCGCATATGCAGAAATTATTTTAATCCTGGCCACTCCTCCAAGAGTGGCTCAGGTGGTGTTCATCCTGTATATTATTTGTAGGTATCTTGATCCGTATAAAGTCATCAGCAAATCAAAAACCAAAACAAGATATAGCAACTTTCGAGATCATTCTCCGTCAACTACTGCTGTATACGCCTCAGAAGAGTAAGTACCGGTATGCACTAAATCCTGATTATTGCTAGATATACATACACACATACATCTGGAAAATCCTAATTATTGTTAGGTATACATTTTGATCGGTTTACAATCAAAATATATAAATATACTGATAAAATGTCTCAGCAAACTAACTGATATGGAGACACTGACTGACTCCCCCTCATCAATTAATCCTCACGCTGCTCGTCCGTCGATTCAATTCTAGTGCAGATCATTTTTTGTTCACTTTATGAGCGAAAAACAAACCCCATTTACAAGAAACTAATCATGCAAAGATAAAGCTACGTGTGATCCTGTTTCGACACAGTTCACATTACAAGGCAAAACCTAGCCTCCCATAATTATATATATATATATATCATACCATCAAATATTAGCTACTTTAACCCAAGATGAAAGGTAGATATAAGGAAGGTGCCGGAGAAGAAAGGTGTAGGAAGAGCTTGCTCAGGGAAGAGAAAATGGCTACCGAAAGAAGTTTAAAGAGTGGTTGTTCAGCCTGCACCTGTATTTATAGAGAGAAAATTGGTCCCAAATTTGGGGAGTGTAGACTATTTATTGCAGGTAAGACAAGGCGTTACCTATGCATTTTCCAACGTAAAACCTCAGTTAGAGACAATTATCTGCACCTCAGCCAATCTTTAAGGTAGCCAATCTATTTGATTTGCTCTCTTGTCAATGATATGCTCTCTATCAAGAATAAAGCTGCTCCTGGCCGAATGGCTCGTCAAATATCAAATCTCCATAAAAGTATCCAACATTAATTGGCTAGTCTTGGGTAATTAGTGCAGCACGCGCTTGTCAACTGCTTTATTCACAGATCAGATGCCCACACAGATTAGAAATAAGTAAAAAGCACAGAGGAAGAAGATAAAATCTCACCAGACTCTCACCAGACTCAAGTGATTCACGAGCGCTTAAAACAACGCTGATATAACCTTCTGTTCTTTTCCAATTGGATCAAGTTGCATCAAGTTTGCTTTCCAAAAGAACACAAATTCAGTCACTCAAGAAACCGAGGGACAAAAGAAATTAAGTTACACAATTACAGAGCAAATTTAATGGGTAGACAGGAAATTGTCTAGATAAGTCCTTTACAATGCAAACAACAGATTAAAAGTATATATACATCTGATACGACTTATAGATTTTTTTTTCTCACTTTAACTAGGACAGTATTAGACGGAGTATTTCTCCTGAATATATAAAAGACTTCTCCGTCTCCTCCAAACAGTGGTCCTTCTCTTCTCTAGACCAATTCTGTGAACAAGAATGCATAAAGTCAAATTCAAGAAGCAAAAAAAAAACAAATAGCTGATTTTTTTTTTTAAAAAAAAACAAGACTTTCCAGGTTGGTTTAAAAAAAAAACAACTAGACTATATTGAAAAATAAAAGAAGACGCCTAATTACACAAGAGTACTAAGTGAAATGGAGATCTTACAGAAGCAACTCCATTGATCTTATTTCTCACATCCTGCAGTAATTGAGAAAGATTACCATCCCATTTGTAGAACTCCAGTTCCTTTCTGTTCAGTATCTTCTCTGCAACCTGATGAGGGCATAGAAGCAAAGCTAGTTCATGTCACGATCATGGAAGTGAAATTAAAAATCAAAAGTTCCAGCTCAATTACCAAAGCACAGGCTATTGTTACTTTCCTTATTAATCAACAATGGAAACAAAACTTACCGACAAGGCACCACCCAAAGGTGTGAGCAATAAGGGTAATAAGGCACAAACCCAAAGGTGAGAAACTCCATAAAAAAATTTAGCATATTCAGCAATCAATCAACAAATCAATCTAAACCTTAAACAAATGGTGCCCAGTCCCTGCCCAAAGTCAACCAAAATAATAAAAGAGGGGCTAAAGTTTAACTTCATGAAACAAGCAAAAAGTTAGCACTCCTCAGCAACAAAAATGACTTTACCTTGTCTTCTTTTCTCCTTCCAAATAATATTTTGTAAGAGTTCCAGGAAAAGAAAGTTGACCGCGGACATTGCCCGTTGATGCAACATTTAGGAAAACCTCTAAATTATTATCTATCGTACAATCGTGGTGTGCGATCACAAATAACAAGTCAGCAAAAAAATCATGAAAGGATGAGCTCGAACAAAGCTAATCTGCTTTAATATCAAGCAAGATAAAACTCAAAATCAACATAAACTGTAAGTTAGATGGCTTCTAACTCAGAGCATACCTTTTTACCAATCATTCTACCTCCAGCAGTGTGAGCAAAATATACATTGTAATAGTGGCATATAAATGCTGGAGGATCCTTCTTGGCCAGCTCCTCAAGATAACGAGCATAGGTGATGCCCGGAGTAGAGGGCTCAGGAATTGCATGACCTTCTTGCTTGAACCATTCTAAATCCTTAGCCAATTGCTCTGACCTTTCCAAGCCAGTGTTCCTGAACTCTGCATCTGAAACCAACATAAGAATTACCCATCAGCTAGATAATAATATTTGAGATAAAGTATGTTGATCGTCAATGTTAAGATCAACCAAAGCATATGTTAGCAAGCAGAATACACATTAAATTTACAGCACAGCAACATCATGTGCGATAGAGGTTCAGAAGAAATAACAATAGTAGATGACTTAAGCTTTTTATTTTTCAAAAGTCAGAAAGGTGAACAGTAGTAGAAACCTCAAAGAGACACATCAAGAGAACTCATCAATTCAAAGACTGAAGATGAATCACAAGGCGCATATATATTAGTTGTCCTGTTCTCCCAGAAACAAACATTTGGCAACATCGAGAGGAAGTAACCATGGGACAAAGCAGAAAATCTATTTTTATATTTTCTCCCGTTTTCTCGTCTCTCCAATACATTCCTCGTTAATCAATTAAATCAACAAAGTCAAGAGAGTTTCAACTATACTATCTTGATTCACCTAGCAGAAATCAGCAAAGACGGAAATCAAGTCAAACGGAAGGTTGCCCGATCTGATGATCAAATAATTTCGATGACAACTTGCAACTTGCTTGATTGAAAAAACTATCATCCTTCAAATAATAAAGAACAACAAACAAAGACAACGGAAAAGACTTTCTCTCAGATTTAGAAATGAATATCCATGCTTAGGACTTCGACACCACCCACTAAGCCACTAAGACCAGCTGTTTCATTAAAAGAATCAAAATAAAAATGATCATTACAATAAAAACTCTGACAGATCTGCTATTATGGTAAGATAAGCGAAAGCAATGCTTGAAACTGACCTTATATCCTAATTCCCAATCCAGACGGATGGTTTTCTATCAAAGACATCCCAGTAATCTCGAAGTCATGGAAAGTTTCAAAATCTTAAGTTAACACTTCATTGGTACTTACAACTCAGATGCTCCGGTAAAAGAATATACCCATATTTTACTGAAACCAGCAGTTTGGCGTACTAAACTGTTGGAACTAGGAAATGAATCAGATCCATTGCATTGACCATTAATATAGTATAGTATCTTTTTGCTATAACCCATCAATCTTCCTCCATTTATATTCACCAAAAAGGACCAATCATCACTGGAAGAATCTCCAATGGAAAGATCAAGTTTAGCAAGCAATTAGAAACCCAAATAGGCGAATACAAAAAAGGAGGTTTTTTTTTTTAAAAAAAAATCTCGGGATAACCTACACCAGGGGCATGGCGCCTTGTTGACGATGGTCTCAAGGGTATCGAACACGAGCTTGCTGTCGACAAGGAACTTGAGGTAACCCTCGACGGAGGGCTCCCACTTGGCCATGGGCGGAGCATCCGACTTCTTCTCCCCCTCTTTCGCCTGGTCCTTGGTGTGCAGCTTCATCGCCACCGTCCTCATCTCGTCCACAAAGCCCTTCTCCTCGCCCCCCTTGTGCTTCTTCGGCATCTCCGTCGCCGTCGCCGCCACCACCACAGCGGTCCTCAGAGGCCTCCACAGAGGGCTCCTCGCACGGTGCACCGCCCACGGTTGGAGAGACGGGGTTTTGAGCGGGGGCGCCTTCGAAGCCCTTCGGGTGGGAGCCGCGGAGAGGGAGCGGGTTTGCGAGATGGGCGTGGTGGAGGCCATGGCTTGCTTAGGGCTTTTAATGGGTTGCGGGGGGTGGGGAGACGTAAAGAGATCGGGTATCCGACTTTTTTAATACTAAAGAGGCAGATGAGGATGAGGAGAAGCAATCGAGAAGTTTGTTGGTGTAGCGAAAGGGACAAGGAAAAAGAGAGAGAGAGAGAGAGAGAGGGAGAGAGAGAGAGAGAGAGAGAGAGTGCGTGTGAAGTGTTTGTTTATGGGACTCTTTTGAGAGAGAGAACGGAGGAGGAGGAGGAGGAAGAAGAAGAAGAAAGTGCCTTAATAAGAAAAAAAAAAAAAGGGGAAAAAAAAAGCAAAAAAAAAAAGAAGGAAAAAAGGGAAAGATGCGGATAGCGATCGGCCGTTCTATATCCTTCTCTGGCTTCGGTAATTGGTGGGAAATTTTGTTTTAGCCTCTTTATTTATTTATTTTTATTTTCTCTCCCCTCTTTATTTGGGAATTGGGAGGTACCAATTAAAAAAAGTTTCGCGCAAAGAAACTAAGCACCAGGAAGCGTACACGTTTCACACGGAAGAGGGATGGACTCTGGAGGGGCGCGCTTTATGGAATCTACGGATGGATTGGGGTCGGGGGTCGGGGGGGTGCCGGGGCCGGGGGCCTGCCAAGATAATAAATTAAATATATATTATATATATATATAATATAAAATAATAAATTAAATAGGGATTGGGTGCAATTGCTCTGTATTGTTTTTAACAAGTAATAAAAGAAAAACATCAAAAGAGTATTATTATTAAAAAGAAAAAAAATACAAGTCAAGAGATAGAAACAAGTGAGTGACGGGGCATGGATTAGCCCATACGCTAGGACCAACTTTATTTGAAATAGAAAATTTGTTGCTTCTCTTCCTAAAGGAGGATGTGTATACTACTATATACTTATTTATTAAAAATTTATAAATTTTTTAGTATTTACATATAAAAAAAATGGCAAGATAAGAAAACATTTTAGCCATGAATAGAATATACAATTTTCATTTTTTTTTTTTTTTTTTTTTTTTTTTTTTTTTTTTTTTTTTGGAGTGGATCAATATCATTGTTGCTCTATTAAATAGCATGCAATAAACAAAAAAAAAAAAACTGTTGCAAGTAGAAAAAAATGGAGATGAATTGAATAGGAGTTTAACTTGACTAATTAATACTCGGAAAAACAAGTTTTTATTTTTCAAAGTTGAGATAGAAATGGAAACGCAATTGGAAAAACTGGTTTTATTATATTTCAAAGTTTCTATCTAATACTCGGAAAAACAGGTTTTTATTTTTCAAAGTTGAGATAGAAATGGAAACGCAATTGGAAAAACTGGTTTTATTATATTTCAAAGTTGAGATAGAAAGGAAATATAAAAAATTCTGTGCTTGTTGTGGGCTTTGGGCTCTAGGGGCTTTGGCTAAGGAAATTAAAGAACATTAAGCTTCAAATAATTAAATATGTCAGGTTTTGAAACATTATAAAAAAATTAAAAAAACAAAACCTTCCTTCAATTGAGGGGGGGGCATTCCGAGAATTGAACTCGGGACCTCTCGCACCCTAAGCGAGAATCATACCACTTCAGTAAGTAAATATGTCAGATATTGAAACATTTATAAAAAAATTAAAAAAACAAAACCTTCCTTCAATGAGAAAAAAACAAAACCTTCCTTCAATTGAGGGGGGGGCATTCCGAGAATTGAACTCGGGACCTCTCGCACCCTAAGCGAGAATCATACCACTAGACCAAATGCCCATCGCCCAAACGCCCGTTACCTCAGAGGAATAAGTATTATTCTGTGTTACACTAATAAGATGATAGTAATTTTGTTGAATGGAAAAGTGGCTCTGTTAGTTACCGGCTGCTAATTATTATTAAAACTTATGATTTTGCTTACTAATCTTGTGCCAATTAAGTTGGTGTTCTCATTCCATTTGATGTAAAAGTCTGTAATCCGCACACTCTTTACATTTTCAATGTATTCATTACTCGCAAAAACAAAAAACGCCCAATCTTATAGAAGCAGCAATTTTTTGCATCTCAACCTGCCAACCAATGAAAGAAGAACCAACAATATTTACAAAAACCAACTCCATATCTCATCCAAAAAGAGGGTAAGGAAATCCGACATCAAATAAAAAGATAACGATGCCAATGTCCGACACAAATATCCTTACAACTGAGATTACTTACCGCACAATGATCAACTGCTCTTTGTCGCACCACTGGCTCAACTTATCAAGCATACCAGAATGCAATCAGTTGATCCACAGAGCTGATGCTCGTTGGGAGGCGGTTAATTGTCTAACAAGATTATCATGACCACCATGCATCCCCTAGAGGTAAAATACATTTGATCTTCGACTCCACACATTCGCGTAGGTCTCAAGCAAATTAATCCACACGAAATCCTATAACTCTAAACCAAATTCCCAGATAATACCCAATTCTATTATTGTTCTGAGACGTTGCCGAAGATATCAAAGTAACTGGGAGAACCAAGCATCAAATTACCAGATGGAAGAGCAGCATTAGTCTGAGCACTCCAGAAATCTCCGTGATGCAACCAGCTGCTGCTGCTGCTCTGGTGAGAAGCCATTACAGAGTCCCTTCTTAAAGCCCCACCGCCAGGAGGATAGCTGAAATCATGTTGAAAGAGGGTTGTTGGAGAGATGGTTGATTGGCCGGACAACGGGTGTTCTTGAGGTTTCTGTGCGGTACCTTCTGAGCCAGAACAATTCAGTGGCCAAGCTTTGACTTGCATTGAGGATGTAAATTGGTGTCTTTTCTCTTTATTGCTGCGGCCGGTAGAGGGCCTGGGATTTCCTGATATAGGAGCAGTGGCAGTATCATATGTGGTAGAAGAGGTAGCAGAATCTGGGCCAGTAAGGCGCTGGACAAGCGCCATGAACTCGCTGGCCTCTACATGAATCACCTTTGGTGACACCACATAGATGATGACCGGCTGTCGCTTCTTTTGGGGCTTTTGTATCCTGTGGGAGTTGTCGTGAATCATCAAAGGCGGAGGGAGTGGGCCTTGTAGCTCACTTCGCCGAGATCTCTCGGCAACAAATTTAGAAGACATGGCACGCACGGCAAGTACAAGGTATAAGTATACATATAACAAAAAAAAAAAAAAAAAAAAACTTGCAGTATTTATACAAGAATAATGCACCTCATTGAGACAAAAGTCAACTTTGTTTTAAATTTGCAAAGTCAACTCTGATTGGAAAAATAAATAAGGAACTGAGGTAGGCGCCTGCAATTTGACATCCATTAGCTAATGGGCCAACCACTGATCATATATTCTAGGCTTGTTCAAACTTTTATGCAACCAAGCTACGTGGTATTTTGTAATTAACTACCAGATTTGTATTTTCATAAAACAACTAAAGACGATGATGAATACAATACAACAACACTTTACAGACTGTAGGAATTTCCTACAACAAAAGGTGTTCCCTGATGAGTTGAAGCGCCAATTCAGATTGAGAAGGATCGAGAGAACTGGGAGATACACAACACTGCACCGACGGGTATCAGAGCATGAAGTATCTTACATTACATGAACAGAGTTCAGATTATCTTAGATGATTGGTTACCCACATGAAGGTCAGAACCTATGTGTGGTCAGACTGAGATCATATTTAGAGATTTATGCTGGTTAACAGCCCGTAGAGCTATATATACAGCAGGAGACGGAATATAGAAATACTAATAAAGAAATGTTTAATATATATTGTGTGCATATCAAATGGGTATAGATGCCAGCCAAGAGCCGACAAAAGCTTGCGATGTAAGATAGTCTGCAGTACAAAAACGAAAAGAATAGAAGAAGACCAAATCAGATGAATTATCGTGGATTTCAGTTGAAATATAAAGCAATTATAGTAATCAGGCATACAGAAAGGCTAGGTCAAGAGCAAGAAATTTCTTAGCTGTTCACCAAGAAAAATTATGCATTTTCAAACAGTTCCTTAGATGGCAATTCTAACAGTTCAATGGTAGATACACTAATTATGACACATACAACAAAATAATGAAGCATCCTCATAGGCGCCATCAATGGACTAGTCTTTACTCGATTACTAAATGTTTGAACTAACAAACACAATAAGAACCCAACTAAATCAATCATAAGCATGCAGTTACCAATTTGAATTGATCCAGCTTGACATGAGGTGCTGAATGGAGATTGAGTCGAACTCAGCAACTAACCATCAATTATTATTCACACCATTTGCTGCCTTACTTATCAAAAGAAAGAGTGATATCGTCATGAACAGCCAAAAGAAATGAAGTTCATCAAACTACTTAGTATGGAATAGAAGTTACAAAAAGAAAATTACATCTCAGATATGCTAAAAATCCCAATTAGCAGCATATGCAAACAAGTTATAGAATGAAATATCCAATGAGAAGAAGAAGCTCTTAGATTTGAACATTTATATTCAGATTTTTCACACTGTAGTGACTCTACAGCTGTTAGAAATCTGAAAACTAGCGACTGCAAGCGTGCAGCCCGTGAAAAAATAAGACAAGAAAGTATAGACAATTAAACAAATCAAGAGTCACTTACTTGCTTGCTCAAGAAGAGGGATCTCATTCCACCGCTAAGTGCTACACCAGCCTGCTCCTCTGTAGGGAAGGCAGCAAAAATACACTAACTGTAGAACTCAACTCCAATCTCTTTCAAAGCCCGAAATGCAGCAATAGTACCCTTCATATACAAGCCTTCCATGTACTCAATTTTCTCTTGCTCTCTAATCCTACATCTACCCAAAGAGGGCCCATGCTCTAAAAATTTGTGCTCTATATCGCCTTCTCCAACTCTATCCTCACGACCAGATATGGAAGGTTCATATATTGGGAAGAGGCGGTCTAGCATGACCTCATAATCTTTCACGAGCTCATAAAGCAGATTGGCATTGAAGAACGGTTGCTGCAGTACCTTTCGGATGAAGGGCAGCCGGAGTAGGCCCCCTGTTCTCTTGTCGTACTTCTTCAATATCTTAACCAACCCTTGTCACGCCCCGGGGTCGAAACTGCGACCCGGCTCGCTAACAGATCCGCCATCTGTACGGAAACTGCCGTACAGACGAAGCGTCTAACCTGCAAAAAGAATCAACTACAACTAAACAGATATCAGAGCTGAAAGTAAAACTACTGAAAAGCTAAAATCCAAAAACTGTACAACTGAAGATAAAACAGTATCCAACTCCCAAATACGATCGTATAACAGTCCTCTAATATATATAAAACCCAAAAAGGAGATATCTTCAATACATACATCAGTACCAGCTCTCAAAACACAAATATCCTCACTACATCAGTCTCTCAAAGTGTAAAGTGAAAATACAACTCTATCCTCACTACAAGATCACTCAACATGAACTCTCAAAATGTGAGGGGTACAGCTACTCTCAGGACGACATCTGGTAGGGGTCTAACTCGCGACTCCCTTACCTCGATCAGCTGGATCAGCAACCGCGCAGTAAGAACAGAAGTAGAGGTCCCTGGGGAAAAAGACACCACGACGGGTGTGAGAACTACATCCCAAGTAGTTCTCAGTGGGTGCCTCCACAAGCCCGACGGTCTGCCCACTAAGTCTACTAGAGGCATAGAGTAACAGATGCAATACTGGAAAGAAAAGCTGGTAAACTAACCCTACAGCTACTATGCCTCTAACAAGATGCTCAAGGGTGAAACAGAAAGAAAATCTAGTATCACTACTAACCCTCAGCTCCAATCACCCAATCTACACTGACTGCCACATCGGGTCCAGTCAAACCTGCGCCTACCTACTGCCTGACGTCCACGGAGGAGAGGCCTTACGTAGGGCGTCCATGGCTGCCAAAAAGGACCCAGCCAGAGGGACTGCATCGACAAAATCGCAATAGCAAGTAACCCGCCTAGCTCCGGAGTGGCACTCGAGGGGCGCGACCCCACCGAGTAAAGTATCTGCGCATCTATGTCGAGCTCAATGTGGCCCATGCAGGCTATAATCCAAATCCACGATCAACAAGATCGACTGTAATCAAAGGAACCCTGTCTCACTCACTGGCTGGAACACCACACAGCCGAGACCCCCCCTGTCCCACAAACAGTAATCAAAAGACACTCAGATCCATAACTCACTATCTGACTCCACTCGGTCCCCCAACACGAGTGTAAATGCACCCCACAACAACCCGATCCCTCGGCCCCCTATCTGGGCGAGACAGAAACTATGTCCAGAATGAACTAATAATGATAGTGTGAGAGTGTCTAAAGCAATAAAATAACCTAGCCCAAGTTGGAGTTTTCTACTAGTCTGGTTGAACATGCTGCATATGACAGGGGTGCTAGGTCAAGTCCGAAGATAACAATAAAACAAGAATGTGGTGGGGAAATAATAAGAACACATGATAGACGGAATAACTGATGAATCTCATCTCATGCTCTCTAACATGTATACTGGAGGTAAGAATAATACATGCACATCCCTAAACAGCTAGAATTAGCGTACAGATCGCAATTCTTGAAAGCGAGACCACCCACCTGGAAAGTCGAACTGCCAAAAGTCCTACAGCTGATAATACCAGAAAAACAGCTACACAGAGTCCAACGGGTCCAGCACTGTCCACAATGCTCCTGGGTACAAAAACAGAGCTGTCATTACACTTACATTCCCCCAAATCTGCCA
Source organism: Tillandsia fasciculata (assembly GCA_029168755.2). NCBI lineage: Eukaryota > Viridiplantae > Streptophyta > Magnoliopsida > Poales > Bromeliaceae > Tillandsia > Tillandsia fasciculata. The sequence goes on along the minus strand of CM054940.1, from coordinate 330,071 downwards.
GAAATATTACACTGAAATTCAGCTGCAAAGACGTGCCAAAATCACCTGCTGAAAGTCTCCGGAAAAATCCAAATAAAATATCCCTGCGATCTACGCGTCAATAGCTTCGAAACGAATACCTGCACGTCCAATTCCGAGTTTCCTACACGGAGATAGAAAATCGGCAAGAGAAACACCCCATACTAAACAGTACAAAATTCCGCAGATAAAACTCGGGAAGAAGAAAGATTCTCACCTTCAAAGCAACCTCATAAAATTCTGAGAAAAATCCAGGAGATTCCTCGTGAGAAGTAGATGAATTTAGCCTTTTGAATCACCTCGATCCGATATTGGTACGCGAAGTTATGGCCGAAACACCGCGGCGCTGTCCAAAAATGCAACTGAACCAAGGGCTCCAAAGATGATGAATTTCACCTGATTTGGAGCAAGAATTAGCCTTTCCCTTCAGTATGAAAAATGTAGGTCTCCGAGTCCTGGTGAATTCCCCGCAAAAATCATCTTAAAATTCCACTTCTTCAATACTAGGGAGCAAAAACACTGAGCATTGCTCAAAACCACATCCAAAATCTCAGCTGCACACCACAATCTCAAAGATGGCTCAATTTACCTAACTTAGAGTCCAAATTGGAAATTCCACAAAATACGAAAGTTGGAACTCTGTAAGTCCTGGAAATTTACCAACAAAAATCAACTTAAAATTCCATTTATACATCCCAGGGGAGTAAAAACACTAACCTCTGCTCGAAATTCTCCACAGAAAATAAGTGTCTCAAAGATAGCTAAATTAACCTGGTTTAGAGCTCCAATTAGGTCTCCTCTTCAATACCAAAATTGTACATCCAGAAGTTGTGAAGAGAACCACGCAAGAATCATCCCAAAATTCCATTTCTTCACTCCTGGAGACCTCCTGGAAGAAAACGCGACGGAGTGGAATCCAAAACCAGCAACCTCAAGCTCCAACAATGGTGGCCTCTTGATGAAGAAGATGATGGAAAACCCCTTAATTTCCTTCATAACAGAGTGGAGATAGTCTAGGGGTGTAAAAGAACCCACTTGCTGCCAAGGGTGCAATTTATAGCCTCAAAATCCCCCTTAACATGCACCAAAGATCCAACCAACACACACACATACACTCACACAACACACTGCCCCCTCTCTCTCTCGCACCGGATCCCGCGCAAGGCCCGTCGGACCAACCCGTCCGACCGCCTTGATTCCCAGACACGCGGGCCGGCCCAGCCCACGCGCGGCCTGGGCGCGCGCCACGCGTGCGCCTGCATGCGCGGTGCGCGGTGCACCGCGCGTGCACCGGGCACCCGCCCGGATCCGTGGACCGGGTGCAGCGCGGCCATGGACCGCGCTGCACCGGCCGGTCTTCCGCCGTGCACCAAACTCCGTGAACCCGGTCCACCGCACCAGCAACACCCAAAATCACTATATTAAGCCCAAAAATGTCCAGAAAAGCCTATTTTGTACAGTTTTTCGCCCTGAGTCCATTTTCCTCGTCCATTTGGCGATCCGAGGCTTCCAACACACCGAAAAAGCACACTCAAAACTCTCCAAAACATAACTGTACAACCACCGCACTTTCGCACATCCCCGTTATGCGGTTTTTCGCACTGGATTCGATTTTCGTGTCCTCTTCGCGCACCGGCGACTCCAACACACCCAAAACATGCCGACGAGCTACCCATCCATTGGTAACCCAACTCACAAGAATTTCGGGTCTTCCAATTACCCACGCGATTCCACTTTAAACCCGAAGTCCACCACTTGTGTCCAAAATGCACACAACCACCACCGACACACCACGCGGCCTCCAGTGATGCAACTAAATTCCAAACTGCATCCCAAATCCCTTTTTCAGGCCCGACAAGCGCACAAACACTCCCAACGGCCACTAACAGCTGCCCCAACAACCAGCAAACCCTACGCGGGGTTCCGGGACCTCACAACCCTATCGAATGTTAAGAAGTAACATCAGGATAATTGGATTCATCCGGCAATAATAACTGGAAACCAGAACATGCCTCTTAACCCACAATATCATTTGAATATATTAGTGCTTGTCCGTAAATAAATCGTCTTACAGATTTATTTTCAATTAACAGCCAACAGAATGCAATAAGACAAAAGTTTGATGTCGCGATTAAATTCAACACTAGAAAAATAGCCAGTGAAAGAACCTTAAATACTACAAGACTGCAAATCACAATCAGCAAACCAATTTGCACCACGATCTAGCTCTTAGGAGTGAGGACGTACATGGCTCTTGTATATCAGGCCGACATTGCGATTTACGCCGAATCGATTTCTAAGGTCTAAAACTAAATGATATTCCAATCCAGCTAGAAATCAAGTCAATAGGGAAGAGGTAGAAGCGTAGAACCATGGAGTCGAGATACCGATGACGACACACGTGATGAGTAAAGTGAACACAGCTTACATAATTGCTGTAAGAGCAACAAATGTTCTACATCATGATGCATATCAGATTATAGAATAACTCATTCACGGATCTTACTCGAACATAACTAACTAGTTAGCACACCTAATTATCAGAAACTTCGATGCTATCCAACATCCACGAAGAATTTAGAGAACGGAGCGTTCCCTTACCAGTAAAGTTCTCGAGGAGGACCGTCTCCCCGTGGAAGTCCACGATCTCCTACCTCACTTTCATCAACTCATCCTTGGAATCCCTTGCAACAGCTCTCCGAACAAGTTCCTGCAAAAACACGCGCATGTCAATCAGCAGCACGAGGGGAGGAAGAGATCGTAGGAATTATAAGAAAAATATCAATTAGAAGAAAAGATTTCTCCAGCAGAAAATGCGAACACGGATCCAAATTCAAACTCATCCTGTAGTGGTGGGAATGGAAAGAAAATTTCAGGGAAGAAAAAAAAAAGGAAAGGGGCGGAGGAGGACCTTGTGGCGAATGACGAAGTCCTCCTCCTTCTCCACGAAGAAGGCGCTAAAGCTTATCGAGCTCGGTCTCGAGGAAGCTCATGAAAGACTCCTCTCCGGCGCCATCGGCCACGCTCGACCGCTTCGAGGGCCCATCTCCGATGATGAGGTTGAGGCGCCGCTTGAGCTCCTTGTAGCGGGCGAACTTGTCCCTCCACTCCGGCACCGTCTCCTCCATCTGATTGCTCAGGCTCTTCCCGAACTTCATCGCCCGGGAGCTGCGATCGATCGATCGATCGATCCAGCACTTCCAACTAACCGGGCGTCTCTCTCTCGATCGGCTGCTGCGGAGAGGAAGAGGAATAAATAGATGGAGAGGGGGATTTGAGCGAGGAAATGCGAGTGGGGGAATATCTCCGGAGAAGGAGCGAATGTTTTTAGTTGGGACCGCGCACTTCCGACGGGCGGGGATTGGGAGGGGGAATCTGTTCGATCGCACCGCACAACAAACACATCCCATCCCGCTGTCCGAGAGGCCGGACCTTATTTTTTTTTTATTTTATTATTTTTTTTAAATAAAATAAAATAAAATAAAATCTATTACTAGTGCGAGTCTAGTGCAAAATCACTTAAGACCGAATTTGAGTTGGACCGGACCAATGAAAAAAACGACAACAAATAAAATGTTCAGGCCTGGCCCGGATTTACTTGGCTATTGTTGGTTTACGCAGGAGAAGCACTAGTATATTCAGAGATACAATCACATAAGAGCATATTCAACTTCTGGGTACTTTCAGTTCTCATTCCGTAAATTCTTTGTTCCATATCACATTCACGTTCTCAACATATACTCAAATATATATACTTGGTAAGTTCACACCACCTCCAACTGTTAGATTCGATTGTCGGACGCCTTTAGTCCGACACAATTCGTCGTTTTTCACTTGGGATTATAACTTAAGCACATATATGAGCAAGCACGTGGGTGCTCACGGACTTAAAAAGATATTATTACTCTCTTCTGCTTTGTTTTTTTTTTTTTGTTTTGTTTTTTGTTTTTCCCTTGACATCTAAAGTAAAGAATTTTATTTTATAAGAAAGGACGCACCTAGACCTGAGGAAAATCGGGCCAACCCGACCCAGCCCCCAGCCCGGACAGTTTGGACCGAGTTGAGGTTGGTCCCATAATAAGGCCTCTCAGGCTTTCGACCCACGAACACCTTTCGAGTTGCTAATTTCTTGCGCGAAAATTTCTCCTCCTCTTCAATCCTCAGTCCTTCGTCTTCTCCCTCGCTCGCTTCAACGAAGATCCGCAAACCGACTCTGACGTAAGGCTTGGTTCTTCTCCTTTGTATGATAGAGGTTAGCATCTCCTTTTCGCCTCCCCTCCTTCGTCTCCAATGCGTTATGCCCCGCTCTTACAACCCTAATCCTTTTCTTTCCCTCTCATTTTCGAATTGGACGCGGAGATAATTGTATTTATCTTCTAAGCATCGCATCGGCAATGGTGTCTTCCTAAATCATCCGATTTGCTGCATCATCGTGGCGTGCGAGAGTTTGCTGCGCCTAGTTTTGGGCTCGGAGCATTAGATTAGCCGCGGAGTTCAGCAAAATGCATTTTTTGGATCTTATGTTACAAATAGTTCTGTTGCCTACCTTGTTCTTCCTTCTTTTTTTTCTTTCTTTTCTCATATTTTTTTCAAGTTCCTCTTGCGACAAGTGTAGGAAATCACCCTGTGTTTTGAAGTCAAATAAAAAAAAGAAAGAAAAGAACATCAGATTTACTTTGAGAGGCTAGGGAGATAGTCAAGATCAGTTACAGAGGTTAATTTTGATTATGAATTAAGGTAGCTCATCTTCGTGTTGTCGATGGCGCCAGCCTATATCTGTCGGAAGTTATATACTGGTAGTCGCAATTTGAAGTGATGGTATGACTTGCTTAATCTCTGTGATGTCCAGATAGGCTGTAAGTTTTTGTTCCTTATTTTTCTCAAAGCCAGAAGGTCGAAGTTTTTATATACGCAGAAACCACACAAACTCTTTTGTTTGATGTGATTTCTTAACTTTAGTCCTTTTATTCCACTTAAGATGTGGTTGTGAGATTCTGATTGCTGTTGGTTTCGATGTCTTGAGATGCGTACTTAGACAGTAGAATGAACTTTGGAGGATGTAACCAAATTCCTACCTAGTATTTTTGTGCCCTCCGCCTCAGGACAGTTAACTTTTTCATTGGTTGCATTCTGAACTTATTGATTGCAGTGTCTTGAGCTCTGTTGGGATCCCATCCTAGTCATTTTTGTTCTTGTGTCTAGTTAATTTCATTATGAAGGTCTCTCCTCCAACATGCTATTATTCTGATAACAGCATCTGAATTGAGTAGTAGTCCCCAGTTTTTTTTTTTTTTTTTTTTTTCAAACAAAAAATCATGTATCAATGTCAAAGTTCATGAAAGATGGCAAACGGGCGAGATTTAAATGAGTGGGCAAATTGGTTGCATATCCTTGTTAACACAGCCATTTCCTCGTTTATGCAGTTCACCGAATCGATTAGATTGCTCAGCGGGTGCATTCAATGGAAAGTAATAGTGATCGGTTGCCCTGTAATTCACTTGCATCTATTGACAGTGATGCTGCACCTGCAGGTAATAATGCAATATGCTGCACCTTTTGAGTTTTTTGGGTATCATCTAGTCTTAATTGCTTTTGTGATTCTATCTCATTAAGTTGATCTGATACTTGGCTGTCTCACATAGGTATAGTATTATGCATTCTTGATAGATCATGCACTGGCTCGCCTCTAAATTTTAGATCTTAATTTCTCTGTTTAAACAAGGCATTTCCTGCTCTCTGCTGGTCCTGATATGTCATGCATTATGTAATACTACCTAACTTGCATATTTGGGTGAATTATACAAATATGCTTTCAGTTGTCAACTCTAGAATCCGTTATATTACATTAACTGCTTCCTTTGGGCCGTGAAAAGATATCATTTCAGAGCTGGCTAACTTCTGTTAGCTATTTGACAGATTCACCCGTGAAGGAAAGATGTTTTGACCAGAGAGAAGCACTTCCTGGGGAGCCACGCTGTGTTATTTGTGGACGCTATGGGGAATACATATGCGACCAAACCGATGATGACATATGCAGTATAGAATGCAAAACTATCCTTCTTCACAGACGTGCTGATACTAAGAAGCCAGAAATAAAATCCAAAAAGCCCGTGAACCTTCCCTTTCATGATGAGTGCTTCTATGTTAAAGATGATAGGTGCTCTAACCTACAGGGCGTAGATGCTGAACAAATTGCTTCTTTAAGAAGCAAAATCGATATTTCTGTTAAGGGACAGAACATTCCGGATCTGATTTTGTCCTTCTCTTCTTGCAATCTCCCTACTAAGCTCGAACATAATCTTGAAAGTGCCGGATATGTTATTCCTACACCAGTCCAGATGCAGGCCATTCCTGCTGCACTTAGTTGTAGAAACCTGCTTGTTTCTGCTGAAACTGGTTCTGGTAAGACAGCTGCTTTTCTAGTTCCAATAATCTCCCATTGTTTGCAAATCCGGTTGCAACATGTTAACGATCGGAAGAATCCATTGGCAATGGTTCTTGCTCCAACTAGAGAGCTGTGTGTGCAGATAGAGGAGCAAGCAAAGTTGCTTGGAAAGGGACTACCTTTTAGAACTGCCCTTGTTGTTGGAGGAGAAGCCTTGGCTGGGCAGATATACCGAATAGAGAGTTGCATAGAATTAATTGTGGGTACCCCTGGAAGGCTAATTGATCTCCTTTCCAAACATAATGTTGAACTCAGTGATATTTCTGTCTTGGTTCTGGATGAAGTGGACTGCATGTTGCAAAAAGGGTTCCGTGATCACGCCATGCAAATATTTTGTGCACTATCATCCCCTCAGGTATTGATGTTCTCCGCTACGATTTCTCAAGAGGTTGAAAAGATGGTTCGTTCTATGGTTAACGACTTGATATATATTCTTTGTGGGAGCCCAAGCAGACCAAACAAATCAGTGAAGCAAATTGTTATTTGGGTGGAACCTAAACAGAAGAAACAGAAGCTTTTTGAGATATTGATGAGCAAGCAGCATTTTAAGCCCCCCACTGTGGTGTTTGTAGGTTCAAGACTAGGAGCTGATCTTTTGTCTCAAGCAATTACAGTTGCTACTGGATTTCGAGCTCTCTCAATTCATGGGGAGAAGATGATGAATGAGAGGAGAGAGAGTGTGAGAATGTTTTTGACAGGAGAAGCCCCCATAATTGTGTCTACGGGGGTTTTGGGCCGTGGGATGGATCTTTTGAAAGTACGGCAGGTGATAATCTTTGACATGCCAAATTCTATGGAAGATTACGTTCATCAGGTGGGAAGAGCTTCTCGAATGGGGAATGAGGGTACATCAATTATCTTTGTGAATGAGGAGGACAAGAAGCTGTTTAAGGAGCTTGTGCAGACTCTAAAGTCTGCAGGAGCTGCTATTCCGCGAGAGCTAGCAAATTCGAAGTACTTAATGGATACTTTCTCTGTTGGTGGTAGAAAGAAGAGAAAGTTTGGTTGATAGGTCTTTGCTTGGTTACACAAGATGAGTTTCCTCCAAGGTCTAGTCGCTTGGTTTTAGGAGAGCTGTTTTTTCTAGAACTCTGTGGCGACAACAAAAAACTATCACAGGGAGTGAGTTTTTTGGGAGAAAAATGCTGGTGATTTGTACAGTAAAAAGAGTAAGAAACTTTCATGTCACTGCAACAATAGTGAAATAAAACATCCAGTCAGACTGCAATTACTGCTCTAATGGTCACCCTAGGCTTCTTCAGATGTCAGAAGTTCCAAATCAGGAAAATGTGGTCAAAATCCTATAAACCGGAGGATATGATGTCTATCCATATCTACTTACCTGATGGATGTGTGTCGGAATGAACATGCAGGTCAAAATATTTTTCTTACAACATGCATTGATCCATTAGTATTTGGTATTTTTTGACTAAATTTGCTTCGTACCGCATAAATGAATATTTGATTATTGGGTCATTGGCTTTGGTTTGGACTTTGGAGGAATGATATATTCACCATGTGTTAGACATCAGAGATACAATCAAAGGGGACATTGGAATTGGCAGGAACAACTAATCAACACGTTTTTGCAAGGATGGGAAGCTCATCAAGGTAAGCTCCTGGGAACTGGTATTTCCATTATCTTTATCTTTGTGCTCTTATAGGTTAGACAGCATGCTTTTTATCTGTTTTGCTTATTTTTGACTACTGACTTATGCTTCTTAAGACATGTAATATTTTTATTTTTCACATTTTTTGTATAATTATCATGTTGTTTAATATCTCAATTGACAATTAATCCAAATTCTAGCCGCTATCATGGATTATGGCATTTCATAGGTTGTTGACAATTTCCAAAGTGCTACAGTCGTATGACTTTTTATATGAGTGCAATCTTGCTGCTTCCTAGCAATGGTGGCTTCTCTGCTGATTTATGATGAAACTTGCTGATTTAATTAGTTAGCTCATGATTTGTCGAAGTTCTTTCTTCAGCTGGTATTAGTACATATGCTGCAGCAACTTCATCTCATAGGCCAATTTCTCTCTCTGCACTTGGTTGTGCTGAAACTCCTTCAAGCTAATCTCAGCCAATTGCACTTTGGATATATTGGATAATAAAGAAACTCTTAGATATGATATAGTTTAGTGTTTGCTTGAACTTCCATGTTTCTCAAAATTTTCTGAGACAGGAATTTCACATAAATAAATAAAACGAGGATTTGCAACCAGTCTTTTTTGTTTTCTCCAAGTTCACCAGCCATCAATAAATTCTAATTGAAATATTTTTACAAATTCTTTATAAATAGCCTAGGCTATGGCTGTAACTATATATTTTTTTTTGTTACCTGATACCTGATTAGAAAGTCCCTATGCAGTTGCCACTTGTGTGACCTCCCCTTTAAGTCAAGATATATTGACCTTTTGAAACTAAATCGCAGAAATAGGTAGCTGAACTTACCAAAAAAAAAAAAATTTACTACCTAACTTTTCTGTACTTCCAACTTGAGAAATATTGTGTCAAATTCTGTTAGATATTAATCATTCCAGTAAAAAAAAGTCACAGAATTTCCATCAACTACCATAGTGTTCTCTTAAATTTACAGAATATTACATCAAGAAGTAAAAAGAAATATTGTTAAATTATGATGGAGAGGTACTTAAATGAAATGTATTTTTAGGTTAGGTAGTAAAATTAAAACCGTAAATTTAGGTACCCATTTCTAACTGTGCAGTAGTTCAGGGATGGACTGTATGTTTGACATATCCTTTATGATCGTAAGGGTGGTGCAAGGAAAGGCGTATGCGAAAAAGATGCAGACGAACGAAAAGTTGGTTGCACAACTAAGGTGGAAGTGATTATTAGTCTCTGCTGAATTTGCTGAGGCAGTTGAACCATTTTTACCTAGTTTTCTTTTGGTGGTGATCTGATCTGTCCAAAGTAGGTGTGTTTTAAACTCTCTGTACAAATTACCAGCTATAACTTAGCTCTCTAGCAAAGATCCTTAATCAGAAATTACTGGATGCTATTACATTGTAAGAAATATTTGCACTTTTGCCTCCCCTTCTCTATGCCTTGGGAGTTGCACAGTGATTCTTCTGGTCATGTACCTCATGAACTTCAACTATGATATAACTAGTTGATATTTCGGTTAATGAGGCTAGGTTAGCAAAGCCTATATTGTGAATTCTTCATAACAAACCTTTTCATATTAAAACTGACCTATTCCACATTTAATATTTTTGTTATAACCAGTGTTTCTGACAGCTCTGATGAAAGTGTAACTGTTATGGTGCAGTTGTAACCTATTCTCAGTGGTCTATGGTTGTCACTTTGTGCAGTCGTCTAACATCATTAGACATATACATGTGATATCAATTAAATTGTTTTAGGTAGATGTAACTCATGATACTGTCGCCATTGGAAAATGTTGTACCATACTAATGTGCTTTATAATCGTAATTAAAATGACATGACCAGATTGATCTGAATAAGACTCTTTTTAGCAAGGGGTCAACTTTAAAGAATGTGGACCACTACAACTATCTTAGGGAGGTATTTAATACACACTTTCACTGCATAGAAGTTCCTTAATAAGCTATTTCTTATTTCTGCAGCACATGGTGTTCACATCTAAATCCTAAAAAGATAATCTTACTCCCAATTATGTGATTAAGACAAAGAGTTGTTTGATGTGGTGGAGAATATCTTTTAAGCTTATTTATTGAAACTAATTACTGATGGATGATCAAGATGGTCTAGTCTGGAGACATCTCTTTCCCGTAGGAATACGACCAAAGAGCAAAGTGAGTGCCTTTCTGTAGTGTTGCGGGGAGAGTATTAACATCATGGCTGTCACTTTTGTTGCCTAATTTACCCAACTTCAATGTTCTATTACTGTCTTTATCAGATTCCATTTCCTCCCATCCCTCTTTTAGCTATAGCATTAACTACTCATTTCACTCTCAACCCTCAACTCCTCAATAGAAAGACTAGGCTTCAGTTTTTGGTTGGCACTTTGATGACTGACCAACTACCTGGCTGTCCCAGCTTACAATCTTGTAGAAAGGGCACTACAGCTGATTAGCATCTCCTTTCTGCATACGCTGTTTGATAGATTTGGGATATGAGGGCATTCTCTCATTCATTTTGCAACCAACTTAAAGCGTAAGCTTAAGTTCTTCTTGGCAGCATCAACCATTGAAATTTTACTCAAAAAATAACTTATGCTGACTTGAATTTGTACTGCTTTGAAGGCTCCTTTCTAGATAATTGTCTTAGGTGCTTGTATTGGCCTCGTACAAATATATCCATAAGATGGTCCTTAATCCTAGCCACTTGTTACTCCTCTTATTGATTTTGCTAAAATGTCTTCTGATACTTCATTAGTTTTTCAGTACAAAAGCCTCGTATCTTGTCCTGGGATGCATCATTTGTATGGACTCCTAATAAGGGCCCTAGTCATAGACTCCTAAAGCATTAACTACTTAAAGTCGGAGACTCAAATTTTTTCACAATATATTGGAGTTCCAACCTAACATGGAAACTTGATGATTTCCTATGCTTCATGAGAAACACTCGAATCTCAGTTTTCTAAATAGTGGTAGCTTGAATGAAGAGGGTTTGCATTAGATAAACTGACAACCGGTATAAAGCTTTCATTAGTGAAACAGTTGATGGTCAATAGATCGCATGCCGATGGCCTTCATTGCAGATGAAAGTGGTTAAGGCCCTTGCAGACATTGTAGTAAAAGATCCGGTGAGCATCATCTTCTCATTCCTGCAGCAAACTATGCGGGATCGTGGATTCATTTCTGAGGTTGGTGTTAAAAATTGTCTAATCTGTAGAGTTTTTTACTTGTGGAAGGTGACATCCTTAGCTATACCATCAAAATAAAATAAAATAAAATAAAATAAAAAAGAAAAGAAAAAAAAGAAAGACATCCTTATCTTGCTTCAAACAGAACCTTGATTCCTAATGGGACCATTAAGCAAGCTTGTAAGATAACCCTGCAGTATTGCATGCTTCATTCTGTTCGAATGCTTCAGCCTTGCTATCTCAGTGATGACTCTAGTCCTATATTATAGGGGTTCATCAAGGCCGCAATATTCACGTTGCCTTTTACGTGGTTGGCTTGCAATATTACCAAAATCTGCTTATAATTTCATGGCGATTCAAGGATGGAAAGTTAAAAGAAAAACAAAAAAGACGGAAAAAAGAAAAGGGCCTCAGCTACTCTTTTTTAGTGTTAAGGTTTTTGCTTATATCTCTGTTCAGCCTTTTCAGTTCGTATATAAGCAGCCAACTTCCTTGTTTTCGTTCAAAAAAGAAGTATGAATTTTAAAATTTGTGTGAATCTGACAAGTTTCTGACTGTCGCTCAGACTAGTACACGTATTGAGCAGAAGTTGAATCTAATTAGGATTTTCCCTTTGTAATCCTGTGAGCTGTTTAATTATAAAACTTAACTGAAGCAAAGTTCCACGTGTACACAGAGAAAGATACGTGATATAACGAATGGTCTTGTTTCAACCAGGCCAGGCTATCACGCTGATGTATTGTAGAGTCCTCGGCACACTGTTATGTAGTTCGATTAGAATTAGAAACTCAAGTATTACTGCACGCAATGATTAATTTACAAGCCCTTTTATTTCCTTAAATAGGCGCACATAATGACATGCATATGTATATATATATATATATATATATATATATATATATATATATATATATATACCAACTCTAATAAGTAAGCTCTCACGTGTTTGTTGTTGACACTTGAGAGCGACCAGTTTATACCTATAGAATAGAAACTTTAGAAAGGAAATCATCTATTTTTAAAAGCTATATATATATATATATATATATATATATATATATATATATATATATATGTATATGTATATATATATATATATATACCCGAAATAGACAGCTATTAGCAGCGGCAAAGAGGCATGATGCATATACAACTATCTAAATTAACTCGAATTGAGCACACCAACCCCCACACATTAACCTACCAAATCTCTAAATATACTTAGAGGTTGTGAACCGCACTTTGCAGGTGGTCGGCACGTGGAGGAGGAGAAACAGGGCAGTTTCTGTTGAGAAGCTCCTCGATCATCTGCAGCGCGATGCTCTCCTCCTCGTCGATGATGGCGCCGCTCGTCACAGTGGACCCTTGCGTGACGTTGGAGACCTCCGAGGAGGAAGAAGCCGGCGGGGTGGTGGTGGCGGCGGTGGTGGTGGCGGCGGCGGTGGTGGCGGCGGCCGCGCAGGTAACCTGCTCGCCTACTTTGCTGAGCTGGACGGTCATGACCCAGTTGGAGTCGGCGCGGGCGCCGGCGCGCTTCTGCCACACGCCGATGTGGGACTTCTCGGTGTCGAGCCTGAGGCACGTGAGGGACGGGGAAGGCGTCTTGCAGCACTTGCGGAGCTTGGCGCTGAGGATCTCGGACAGGTTGGTGGCGGAGGCGGCGGAGGATGAGGAGGAGGAGGAGGAGGAGTTGATGTTTTCTCTGCAAGGCTGTGCGTCCCCGGAGGGGGTCTTGTTGACGGGGAAGTTGGTCTTGGCGTTGCGGCCGCTCATCAGCACTGCAGCCTCGTCGTAGGCGCGGGCGGCTTCCTCGGCTGTCTCGAAGGTGCCCAGCCACACCCTCCTCTTCCTGCACTTAGAATTAATCGTTTTATCTATCTATCAATCAATCTATCTATCTATATGCTGGCTGCGGGGGTGAGGAGAGCATTTATTTATTTATTTATAAATATAAATATAAAAGAGCGATAGAGAATGTACGCAGCAGCAGAAAATAGTTGAGAGAGAGAGAGAGAGAGAGAGAGAGAAAGAGAGAGAGAGTAGAGTAGGGATGAAGAGATGGCACGCGTACAGGAGAGGGTGCCTAATCTCGGAGACCCAGGAGCCCCAGTGGCGCTGCCTGACTCCCCTGAACTTCTTCGACTGTACCATGTTTTCTTGTTTGTTATCTTCTAGATTCTCTTTGGCAGGCGCCGGACAATGTGGCCAGATCAAGAATAGATAATAGAGAGAGGAGAGAGAAGAGAGTGAGGGAGTGGAGTTAAAGAAGGGTGTGGTGTTTGGTTTGGTCTGAGTGAATGAAAACTACCACAAAGTACGCTGCGCTGCAGGAGGGGGGAGATTCATATATGGTAGATAAAGAGAGAGAGAGAGAGGGGAGAGAGAGAGAGAGAGAGAGGGAGAGGGGTGCATATATGGGGGATGAAAGAAGAGTGCGAGTGGAAGGGGAATGTGCAGGGCAAGGGGCAGAGGCTGCAGGGTGGGCTGTCGGTGAGGAGAGAGAGAGAGAGAGAGAGAGAGAGAGAGAGAGAGAGAGAGAGAGAGAGAGGCCCAGGCATATGACATAACCACCATAGTACCATGGTAATAAACTCCCTCACCTACGCCCTGGGAGTTGGAGATGCTATTTAATACTCTTAGCTGGTTTGGCACGCACATATACATTCAGCTCATGGTGAAAAAGGAAATAGTGCTCTACATTCATGAGCTTGTGGTGGTGAAAGTTGACAAAGTTACCAGCTCGATCCCACCCACGCACTTGCCACATAGCACTCACGTTTTTCTAGCTACAGTATACCTCAATAATTTCTACGCATGTATCACTGCATCCTGTATTGTACATACCATACATGGCATACGCATACATATGTGCTCGGCATGCAGCAGCACCTGTAGAATGTGGTGCCGAAGAACGTTTGATGGGCACGCATATCGATTTTCAGCATTTTTTTTTTTTTTTTTTTTTTTTTTTGTAATCAATCATGAGTTTCTGAATCATAATTTCTGAATGATGTGTTTCCTGTCTCAGATCAGATCGCGTTCTTTACTTGTTTTTCCTTGGGTCCTAAAAAGTTACTAGTCAGTTCAGGGAGCAATAGCATGCAGCGAAAGTGTCCTCACAAGTCGCTGAGCATTTTTTTTTTTGTACCCTGGCTCGCTCGCTAGTCGCTAGTTCGCTCTGACACATCGGGCACTGTAGGGGGCCGCTTTTTAGGGAGCCCGAACCATCTTCCCTCGTAAAATTAACGAGCAAGATCAGTGGCAGTGGTGGTAGAGGGGCGGGGACTGAGGAGGAATCAATGATGACGTCGGGGTGGGGGTGGGGGTGGGGTTGGGGGTGGGCGAGGAGAGATAGAGCACGTGAAACCATTTACTCTTCCTCTCACCTCATTGGCGGCACGGAACAACCCATTTCTAACTGTGTTGAATGGTTTTAGCTACCCTTCATTAAATACATTTGTGCAGCACGCACCCACTGCTTTCGTTTCCCGAGATTAGGCGCAGCTGCTCTAAAGTGCTCTCCTCCGTCCATTCACACAGGCTAAGCAAACCTAAGCTTAATTAGCTCCTCTAGGTCGGGCCCTGCATAAAGCTGACCAAATTATTATTATTATTATTATTATTATGATAATGATGCACCGTTAATTTAAGTTAATGCCGCGCGTTCAACATTTTTAACATATATATATATATATATATTTTTTTTTTAAAAAAAATAATAATAATAAATCATATCTTTTGTCAATCTATGGATATTTAGTCGGATGCGGCCCTGCCGGCTAGCTAGATGAAGGTGAAACACAGAGCATCCAGAGAAGCCCACTTCTCTTCCAACTCACAAAGCCAGCTACCTACTCTTTTGTATCAAAAACACCATAGCAATAGCAATAGCAATAGCAACAGCAATAGTATTTGTAATTAAGCCTGGAGTTCGTTGGGAGATTAATTAATTAATAGTACTCCTCCGTGGTGGGATAATAAATTTATTAGGGCTGGCTGCTATTGTCAAAAGTCTTTGTTCCGCCGCGTCCTTTCGGCAAAAGATAAGCAGTAGAAAAGCTAGCCTTCTGTTCGGAGTTTTTTTTTTTTTTTTTTTTTTTTTTTTTCTTAACTGTGCTAATCCATCTTCGATCCTGTTTGGGCTGCTTTCAGTCTCCGCTGCAGGCCTCTACCCCGTCTTTAGCCTACCACTGCTCCACTACCACAGCTAGCTGTTGAGGACGTATCCATATGCTCCATTTCAAACTCCCACTTATCGCCGTCCACGTGTCCTCGACAGCTTATTGAATACACTTGATTGCCATCGTTGGTGCACTAGTGACCACATTTCCATCTAAAAGTACCGTACGTCAAAAAGGCATCCTTAACCTTTGCCATTAATCAGCACTGTCAAAATTTCTACCCCGTACGATCGCCAACACTTTACTCGCATCAGAATTACGGCCCAACATTTTATCTTTCTCTCTCTCTCTTTTTCTGTTTTTTTTTTTGCTCAGATTAATATTTTATCATCTTATGATATTTATACTTACTTTTTATAACTATGAATAATCATGTGACGAAGCAATCATTAAACATCAGCACATTAGTAAATTGCGAACAAAACACAGGTATCTATTTTGCAGATGCAAACAATAATTCCTCTTTTAGTGCTATGCGTGACCGTACAAAATATGAATTATTTAATACGCGCTTCAAAAGTTCAGTGAACAAACTCCAACTCTCTCGTTATACTTTAAGAATTAAGACCTGCAATATTTCTGTGATAATTTAACGGTGAAAAGCAAAACGACAATCGTAGAGGACGAAGTGTTGTCCTCTATTTCTATTTCATTTAGAGTTAACTAGTCAATCAATTAAAGCAGAGTTCTTGAAAAGAAGAACAAAGAATTAATTAAATATTTTCATCTACAAGTACCTAGCAAATATATAAAATCGGAACAAAAATTTTGATTAAAAATGTTATTTCTTTCACTGTGCTTTGTCACCCAACTTAATCGTTTCAAAAATAAAGGCTTCCAGCGTCGGTGCATTTAGAACACGCAAGGATGTACGGATGATATATATATATATATATATATATATATATATATATATTAATAGTACGAAGTTATTGGTGCTATCAAGTTTTTTATTCTTAGATCAACTCCTTTGATAATTTTTATCCGTTAGATTTTACTATTTTTCAACAATCTATTAAACTTAAGGGGTCTATTATCATCTCAACCACACATTTTTTAATCCAATAGTTAAAAATTTAATAGTACTAATGACTTGGTACTATTAATAGTATTTCAATCTAGCTATATATATATAGAGAGAGAGAGAGAGAGATGAAGAGAAGAATGGAAACGGCTCCAACCGAGCATACTGTGCCCTTTTCTCCGATGTGTAGAAACTGAAAAATCGAGTATCCTACACGCCTAAGATCGAACAACCACCGTAGAACACAAGAACGGAGAAATAAAAAACTCACAATAATAATCTAAACACCTCCACATGAATCTAATAAACTTCACCAAGAATATTCAAAACACCATATGATGGGAAACCAAAAATACCAAATAAATTTTCAATCGAAAATACTTTACAATAATTGTTCACAAGAGAAAGAAAAAGGTAGATAGAAGGTCACCCACCTCAAACCTAAAAACCCTCTTTCACGCTTCTCTTGTTCTTGAGAGAAAAACACCATATACGAAAAATAGAGACCAAGAAAAAAATAACCCTAATTTTTTTCTTTTAATCCTAATCTAAAACTCATGTGGTTCAATTTGGCCCACTTAATTCAAAAATAAACCACATGATTTAACTTGAATCAACTAAATCAAATGGAGCCCTACAAATATATTTATTAATGTAGTAAATTAAAATAAAAATAAAAACAAGTTTGACACTATTTTTTAATAAGAGAGAGAGAGAGAGAGAGAGAGTTTATATGGTTTTAAAAGTATAAGATAATTTATATTTGTAATTTTTTTATCATTAAATTTGTATTGAGATTAGTATTTTTATAAAGTCAACCAAAGAGGAAAAAAAATAAAATAAAAAACACTAATCCTAATATAAATTTAATGATAAAAAATTTAAAAGTATTAATTGTCTTATACTTTTGAAAACTATATATATATATATATATATATATATATATATATATAAATATAAATTTTTTAAAAATAGTCATACTATCTTATATAGGTATATATAAGTATACATCCCTTTAGGGGTATATATCTTATACCTCACTCCATTCTGGGATGGGGTAAATTTCACTCGTCACATCAAGTGACGAGTAAAATAATATGCACCCCAGAATAGGATGGGGTGTAGGATGTACACCCATAAAGAGGTGTACATCTAGCATCCCTCATCTTATATATTATTTAAAATATTTTTATTTATTTATTTTTTACGATATAGAGATTTTTTTAAATAAAATATTAGAATTCCTTTTTATATAAAATAGAGATAAGGAGGAAAGTGTGTGTGCCTCTGTGTGTGTGTGTGTGTGTGTGTGTGTGGGGGGGGGGGGGGGGGGGGGGGAGTCCGAGAGTTTGTCGTCAAAAAAAAAAAAAAAAAAAAAAATTAAAAGAACAAAAAAATAATAATAATGAAACAGTTAGTGAGGAACGCGGTGCAGGCAATGTTTATTAGTAAATATTTTTATATATTTTATTTAGAATATATATTTTATATTTTATTTATTTTAAAATAAAATAAAATTTATTTATTATTTAGTAAATAAATATATATCATAAAATAAATATGATATAAAATATATAAATAACGTTGCTTAAAAGTTACAGAATAGCTGGCAAGTACGGATCCTGGAAAAGAGTGGTGGGTTGAAAGTGGAAGGCATGTGAAGCTTACCATTCAAACCTACCGATCCTGCCCCGGGCGGCCCCCTCCTTCTTCTTCCTAAACTATCACACACTCCTCCATCCATGGTTCGGAAATTCTATCATCCTCCTCCTCCATGCTGCTGCTCCGGGGAAAGCTCAGGCTCCTCCACAAGATGCGCAGTGTCCCCAATCCTCCTCCCCACCCGCCCGGCGCGGAGCTCCAGAATCGGCGGGGCGGGGGCCTCGCCCACTCTGACGAGACCGATCGCTTGGAGTTCCACGTTAGCCTCTATCCTCCTCACCATCCCCATTTCTGGGCCTCCGCTTCTCCTCGCCATCCCCCTTTTTTTTTTCCTTTTGTTTTCTTCTTGTTGAGTTCATTCAGCAGTGTTTTGTTTTTTGTTTATTATTATATATTTTTTAAAAAAATGTTTTATTACGTCGCTCGGTTCTGCAGCTATCTCAAAAGGTGATTAATTTAGAAGCATTGCAACGCATTGCTTGGAATGGCCTTTCCCGTGGAGGAGAGCTGCGCGCCACAATTTGGATGGTCGGAGTTATTGCAATTTTCCGAGTCCTGTTTCTTTTTATTTTTTTCCCGTATCGCTCTTATCAAAACTACTACATGTTGTTTGCTCTTCTTTTTTTTTTTAATTTCCCTTGTTTGCTCCCGTGCCCTGTAACTCTGCGAGCCTGAATAAAACACCCGAGTTTTATTTGGTAATCTTACTTCTCGACCGAATTTTGAGCTGGCCAAACACGTATTGAGGCATTCCCGTTCAGTTGCTCGCTTTGACGCCGTACACTTTCACGCTTCATTCGATTGCGTTATTTATATCCCTCGCTGTGATCCATTCTGTAGAAAGAGGCCAGCTCGTAAACACCTGGGCGCAAAGATAGATTTCGTAGCTAAGTCCGACAGCCTCTTTTCTCTGTATCTTTAACCAAGTGTAAACTTACTGTACGAATAATCCGGAAAGCATGTTTTCTAGACTGAATCGTGCTAATGGTTTTCGAGGTAAAGCAGCTTTTCTTGGGTTATTTACCCGTTGAAAGAGATGCATGGGAAACAGAGCTGGCCAGAAATAGATCAAGATATGCTGAGCTGAAGGATGAACTTCTCGCAAATCCTGTAAGCATGCGCATATCTGATCATTGCACTCTTCCCTGTTCTTTCGCTGCTTATTATCGGCTCCGTAGGAATTGAATTTCGGCATTGATGAATTTCTATTTTCTAATGCTTGGATTTCTTTCATTATATGGAAATTTTTGTGTAGGCAGTCGGAGTCCTCGAGGACGAAGGGTGAAGCATCCACTTCGAACAAGCGGCATGCAAAATATGACGATGATGGTCTACTGTCCCGCCGTGAGGTTTTTAATGGGAATCATCCTTTAAGTCTTGGCAATGGTAGTGTCTGGCGTCAATTTTTCAAGGTGAACTAAGAATTTTCAAGCTTTTATGTTTATTTATGGCTATGATAATGCTGCTCGACTGATAACCGAAGCTAGTCTCTCTCCTAGGATGCAGAGATTGTGGAGCAGATTGATCGTGATCTACTGCGAACCCATCCCGACATAGATTTCTTTTCAGTAGATTTTCCTTGTAGTGAAAAGCATCGGGTAAACGATTCGGAGTTCGGTGTTTTATTCGTTCTTACTTGTGCTTCATTTTAGTTCGATCGAAATTCCATTTGATGGCAGGATGCCATGAGGAACATTCTTCTTCTGTTTGCGAAACTTAATCCGGCAATAGGCTATGTACAAGGGATGAATGAGGTCTTAGCTCCACTGTACTATGTATTTAGGATGGAAGCGGATGAGCAAAATGCTGTAAGATTATCTTTCCATTTGCTTTTTTCAGCCTCACAATTGTGACACATATGCTTGTCTCAAATAGTAAGTAGAGTCCTTACCTAATAGCTGTTATGTTTGTTCCACTATCTATCAAGAATTATTTAGCTCTCCATTTCTCTCCTTCGTTGAACTGTGAAAACTTATTGCTGAATTACATCATTCTTTCTGCTTCAAAAAAAAAAAAAAAAAGAAGACTTTGCTGGCATTTTTCAATTTGCTAATTTATCTTCAAAAGTTTTAACTGAGTATCATTTGTCTCCCAACTGTTCTTTTGTAGTTTTTCTTAATATCTCTGTTTTTCAGTCAAATGCAGAAGCAGATAGTTTCAGCTGCTTTGTTCGGTTGTTAAGTGGATCTGTGGATCATTTCTGCCAACAATTAGATGATAGCTCCGTGGGCATCCATTCTACCCTCTCGCGCTTATCTGAACTTCTAAAAATCAATGATGAAGAGCTCTGGCAGCATCTGGAGAACACAAAGGTTGTTAGTGAAATTTCATGTATTATTATTTGTTGTTGATTGCATCTATGCTGTTGTAGTTTCCAAATTTAGTGAGATTGGTGATATCTTAAGACAATCTCTCTTTTTCTTGTTACACTGGTAACTTGATAGCTTATGATCGGATTGTGATATATTGATTGTCCTAAGTAGCTCTTGGTATGAACAATATTCTTAAGTAGGCGTTTTTGAAAGATTACTTCTCTAGGTTTTAAAGTGATGACTCAAAATATTGGATCAGACTTGACTATTGGGTTTGTGGCGATGCAATAAACCTTGCCAAGTAGTGTATTTCTTTTATTTGATTCTCAACTGGAGTTCTGTTTAATAATGTTCAGGAAGTTGTGACTATAGCGCGTATGTCCAGTACTGTAGTTTATCATATTCTGAAAGGTATAATTGCTTGCTCATTCTTAATAGCCTATAAACATCTTCTTATGTCTTTTTGACTACAAGTGCCCCACAAAGAAACTATAAGAGATGTGCTAATTAAGATATTCAAGCATCGAAAACAGTTGTCATTAATTTGTGCTGCTGTACTAATCACACTAGTAAACTTTCATTATCTCCTTTTGATTTCTGAATCATTGTTTTAAAAGCATTCTGCAAGCCAAGAATCATAGAATATATGGTTTCATACATTAGTTGCCTACTCAAGTTGTTGGCTTTCTTATCTAGTACCATCTGCAGCTGAAAGTTAGTATGTTCTAGTAGCATCGCTGAGTACGTGGTTTGCTTTTTTTTGTGTGTGTTTCCAATCTCTGTATCTTCTTCCAAATTCTGACGAGGAAGAATGGTCACCATCATCGAGCTTAATATAAAATCTAACTATATGCATGTAAACATCATTCTTGTGTTATATGTTTGCCGAAGGATCTTATTATACCTTTGCTAATATTGCTGATGGCATCTTCCTTGCTACTTTGATGCAAGCATTGTGGCCTCATAAGACAGCTGTACCGAGCGAAACAACTGTTCTATTAGATTGAACACAGTGGTGCACTGTGTAAGCTTATTGTTCACTGCTGAAAATTAACTAGGTTTTTCTCATGTTTGCAGTGATGTCAGATGTTCTTACCTGTTTCTTCTTCTTTTTTTTTTTTTGGTTGCTTTGGTATATTCTGTTTGTGCCTCCATACAGCAATTGAGGGATAATTTTAAGTTATCAATTATACATTGTAAGTTTCTCACCATTTCTTGAGATATGCAGGTGAATCCTCAGTTCTATGCATTTCGGTGGATAACCTTGCTACTGACTCAGGAATTTAAGTTCCATTCTACAATGAGGATCTGGGATTGTCTTCTTAGTAATCCCTGGGGCGTGCAAGTAATTCTTATGGGCTTTCAGCTATGTTCTTTTGAATAATTTACATCCATTTCTTTGTAATATTCATGTAGAGGCATTAAATGAAATATGTTTTGATCATAGCCTGATTGAAGTTTTTGTACAGGAGATGCTACTGAGGGTCTGTTGTGCCATGTTGTTGTGTGCGAAACACGAGCTTCTGAATGGCGATTTTGCATCCAATTTGAAACTTCTCCAACATTATCCGGAAATAGATCTGGAAACTCTGCTAGATGTTGCTTGTCATCTGATTCCATGTTCGCCTACTCTTTTGCTCCATTGCTAGAAGTAAAAGATATACTAAAAAAGTCACGTAATCGATGGCAGTCAAATGATCTCTTGAGACACATTCCGCTAACTACATGTCGGCAATTTATGATTACTAGCATGTTATACGTACAGGAATGAAGATCTTTATGGAAATCGTCTGTAAATTGACAGGAAACATTAAATTTTACTGCAGCTACTGAAGAACTGATGTACCGATAGTTTCATAGATAAGATCTACTGGGCATCCTCTTGCCCAGATGATACTAAAATAGTGAGTTTCCCACCTGAAACCTGCATGATTTTAATTTGTGAAGTTTTATGTAATTTTAACATCTGTTAGCTGTTGTCGGAACATTGTAAAAAGTCTTCATTTATGGGCTAGCTTTCTTTTTTGCTTCAGACATTTTTGATAGTCCGCAAATTATCAAGTTTATATTCAGTACAGTAGCTCTGTACTTATTTTTGTCTCCGTAAACTGTGGGACAGGAGGATAAGGTGCATTTTTAGGTGAGTCGGGAGCCAGGTTGATCCGCTAGGTAATTGGGCTTGCGACCAAATTTAGTTCCGGTATGGGTTCTTGGTTGCACAGGGCAGAGAAATCGGGCCTACATTCCATGGCTTGGCTTCTCTTTGTTTGTCATTATTATATCTTGTGCATTGGCCAAGGGCTTGAAAGTATGGTCCAACAGTAGTAGTGAACTTGTGATGGTCCCCTACTTTGTAACAACTGAGCTGTTCTCTGTTGGGTTTTAGTGTATTTTGTTCTTTCATCGTTTCTGTTGCCAAGATCTGCATGCTGGGATATAAGGCCAGCTTGTTGGCAACAAGTTTGCCAACTATGAGATTTCATCTCCCCATAAATCATTGCTATAAAGCATAGTGTACTTGACTATGAAAATGCAAGTTCCAGTGTTGTATGTCTGTTTTTTTCTTTTTTTCTCCCCGAGAAACCGGTGTTGTATGATTTTTTTTTTTTTTTTTATTTTTTTTTTTTTTTTTTTTGTAATGACACGACTTTTTGTAATATTTAACCCTCATTCTAATTTAGTGTTCTTTTAGTACTTCGGGATTATCGTATTTTTGTGGGTCGGTCGGTGTATGGCGTGAGTATTTTTCTGTGAAAGAGCATGAAAATGATGACCGACGGTGCGATCGGATCTGAAATCCGATGTCATGGTCTCCCGAAACGGAATTTTTAATGATGCGGTGACTGAGCGTGCATCGGAATTCGTGCAAAATATCTTGCACCCGTATGGGATAATGAGAGTTTATCTCGTAGGAATAATTAATTAAATAATTAATTATTCGGTGACGGGAAGTAAAAACGGAATTTATTTGTACGTACGAGAGAAAAAAAAAGAGGGAAAGACGAAATCCTAACCGAGAGAACGAAAAGAAAGAAAAGAGGAAAAAGGCGGAATCCTAACCGGAGGAGAGAAGGAGTAGAAAGACGCGAGATCCGGGCACCCCGAATCACGTACCGGAAGCAAGAACGCGAACGGTCGACCCTCCGTCGGATTTCCGGGTGAGTAGAATTTACGTTCGTTGCATCTCGGGGGTTTTTTTGTACCTTTTTGTCGTTGTCCGCTCCGTCATTTTCTCTTTTGCTTCCGCCGCCCGCCGCCGTCGCCGCGCAAGTTAGGGCAAGACGCGGGCGGGCGGGAGGCGGGTGGTGCCGCTAGGGCACCGCACTGACGGGGAGGACGCGCGGTGCCGCTAGGGCACCCCGCGGGGGAAAACACCGCACCCGCGGGCGCCGCGGGGGCCGCGCCCCGCGGGCGCCACCCGCGGGCGGCGCGGGCCCGCACCCGCACCGCGCGGGCAGTCTCCGCGCAGCCCGCAACCGCACCGTGCGGGCGCCGCGCGGGCAGTCTCCGCGCGGCCCCCACCCGCACCGTGCGGGCGCCGCGCGGGCAGTCTCCGCGCGGGCGCCACCCGCGGGCGCTCGTCGCGCGGCCTTGAGCCGCGCGGGGCACCCGCGGGCCGGCGGCCGACGCGCGGGCGCCGCGCGGGACATCCGGGGATGGCGGGCAACCCCCGCGAGCGACGACACCCACGGGAGGGGCGGGCGTGCGTGCGGGGAGCCGCCGGGTGATACCAGGGGCGCCGTTTTGGGGGTTTCGGCGCGGGATTAGTATGTTTTTCCGTTCTCCGATAATTGTATGCGTTTTTAACTATTATCTCTGATGACTTCTTTAGGTCCAGGTGCGCAGCGGGAGTGTGTTAAAGACCCCGAGTGTCCCGATCTTCCCGCTACCAGGTGGGTTCTTGTGCAACGAGTGCTGTAAGTGCATTTCGTGTTTTATGTCATCGTAAAGTAAGTAATAACCGGTTAATAAAGTAGATGAAATATTTCGTGTGTAATAATCTTTCGCATTAATCCGTACCGTTTCTTTATTGTAAACTGTGGCGACCAAGTGTCGCGGTGCTTAATATGCGCCGACTTCGGCAAACCAGTTGTTGGATGTTGCACGTACACAGGCGGATTGGCCTCCGCATGGGTGTACTTTTTCGGAAGAGTGGTCTGAACGACCCGTGTGCGCCACGTGTGTAGGGTGGGGACCTCTTCACGATAGCTAAACATGTCGCTCACGCATCGTGAAGGGGTAAAAGCATCATAAGTGTCACGTGGGGAGATCGTCGACTACCCTGACGTGACGGTGCCATTAAAACAGGTAATGTGGACTCCCGGCGAGGGAGAGCGAAAGGTTCCGGTGCAGAGTACTTAGTCTAAAACTTATTTGTATATCCTTGTTGAAGCATCTACTTTATTTGTCACTGACTTTACCCACTCCGTGACAGGTTCTAATAAGTATGGTCTCCGGGACGGTGGTGAGGCAACGCAATAAAAACCGTGGCCGCATGTGGCCCTTTATCTGAACTATTATTTTGGGTTATCTCTCTCTTGTTCCTAGTTAGCAGTAGTTCTTTTGGTGTGTTGTGGATCATGCTGGATATATGGTTAAGTAGTTAGTTGTTTGGATTTTAATTATGGTCCTTAAACTATGCGGCCGTTTTACGATGTCAAATATATTTCGAAAATGATTTTCAAGAATCGGGTGTCGTGTGGGCACCACTTTGAAAACCCTGTGGATTTATCCTTTCAAAACAATATAGCCGCCTTAATATAAAGGTGTAGACGTTTCTAAAGGAATGGGTGTCGTGTGGACACCGTTTGCAAACTCATAGGTTCATCCTAACGTTGTTGAATGTTGTTACACGCTCTTTTTCGTTCACTGTGGCTGTGTGGTTAAAGTTGTATGTGGTGGTTGTCATCGTTGGAATCGGGATACCGTGCATATAAAAAAAAGACTATGTCCGTGTGAATGGTGAATTTGTATATGTGGCGGGTCTGACACGCACCGGTGGGAGAGGTCATTTTCACTTGTATTTTAAAAAAAAAATAAACACATTTTCTATTTATCTAGAGACCTCCGGGTGTGACACCCTGCTAAACTAGTGCTGTATGTTTTCGCTCACCCAAACCCGTAGTATCGTTTGGTTCGGGGATTAGTGAGAATTAGTAGTACCAGGTATAAGTATAAAGTTGAGTATAAGGTAGGATAAATGAAAAAAGTGTTTGGTTGGGATATAGGTTAGTACCAGGTATAAGAAAAATAGTGTTTGGTTGGGATTGAAGAATAAGAGGGATAAATAGTTGACTTTTGCGTAAAAAGACGATAATGCCCTTATCCTTTTATATGGGGGTAAAAATTGATAAATAAATATTGTATTATAATTTTTTAAATAGAATTAATGTAATATTTATAATGTAATTAATTAGATAATATATAAAATTAGTGTTAATTATTTATATGTAAAAAATGATTAATATAATATAAAAATTATAATAAATTTTTCTGGTAAGATATTATGTATTAAAAAAATAATAATTAGTGTTAAAATTAGTGTTTAATTATTTTTTAATCTAAAAATTGTATTAATTATTTATTTTGCGTTGGGAACGAGGATGCGGTACGAGGGAGAGGTTTTTTACCCGGCGGCGACGAAGAGCTACAGGGAAGGCCGAGAAGCGGCGGCGGCGACGACGATAATAATAAGTATTTATTATTTATTTTGTATATGTTAAATAATTATTGTAATATCTATTAATTAATAAATTAAATGGTATATAAAATGAGTGTTAATTATTTTTTATTTAAAAATTGATTAATATTATCTAAAAATTACAATAATTTTTCTGATAAGATATAAATTTTTAAAAAATCAATAATTAGTGTTAATTAGGTTTAAAATTAGTGTTAATTTTAATACACTAATTTAAAATTAGTGTATTAATTTTAAATTAGTACACTAATTTTAAATTAGTGTACTAATTTTAAATTAGTGTAGGAGGGAGATGCTTCGATTGGGAACCGTGCAGGGCAAAAGTGAGGAGAGAGAGGGAAAAGTAGTTCTGGGTAGTGGGGATAGAATAGGAGTTGTTCCGGGACAAAAAATAAAAGGGAGGAATTGGTGTTCCCCCCTTATTCAAAAGTGTTTGGGTACAAAGGGGGGATATCCCCCTTTGTACCCCAAGCCTTTGTTTGGTTCGGGTACAAAGGGGGATATCCCCCCCTTTGTACCCAAACACTTTGGAACAGGGGGGGAATTCGAATCCCCCCCTTTTCCCTTTTGTCCTGGTACAAGCAGGGACGAGATCCCCCCACCCCGAATAACTCCAACTTTCTCTCTCCTCTTACCCTTGCACACTTTTCCCCACTCCTCTTCTCCCCTCTCATCTCTCCTCTTCTCCCATCACCTCCCTCCTCTTCTCCCATCTCCTTCCCCAAACGAGGTGATGCGCTTCCACTGCAGCGTCAGCGGCGGCGCGGCCGAGGGGATCTACGACGCGAGGGTGGCGACGTGCGCGGTGGCGGCGGGGAAGGGGGCGGAGCGGTTCCGGACCTTCGCGGGGAGCGGCCGCGCCCACGAGAGCGTCGTCGGCTGTGGCGGTGCGGGGCGGAGGGCGATGCTCTCCCTTGCTTCCTAATTATCTACAAGCTTAATAATTAGTCACCAAAAAGAAAAAAAAAAAAAATTTATATTATAACCCACAAAATTAACACTTCTAATTAATATCCCCTTCGTTTTTCTTTTTTTCCATTTTCTAACTCGTTTATGTGACTAAATCCTAATTTTTGTGTGGTGTGTGGTGTGGTGTGTTCTTAATTTTGGTGTGTTGTGGTGTGGTGTATGTGCAGTAGACCCAAAAGAATAGATTTTTTTTTGTGGTTGGTAGGGTAAAATGTGATGTAAAAGATGCTCTCTTTTTTATGGTATTGTTTGGTAAACACTAATTAACACTAATTATTGCTTTTTTAAAATTTTATATCTTACCAGGAACAATTATTATAATTTTTAGATAATATTAATCAATTTTTAAATATAAATAAGTAACACTAATTTTATATACCATTTAATTTATTAATTAATAGATATTACAATAATTATTTAAAAAAAACAAATTAAATAATAAATAATTATTATTATCGTCGCCGCCGCCGCCTCTCGGCCTTTCCTGTAGCTCTTT
>CM054940.1:216783-302346 GCA_029168755.2 Tillandsia fasciculata | reverse complement strand
GCGGGGACGCCAAGTGGCGTCTCCCCATTCGGCCGCAGCGCCGAGGCGCAGGCGTGCGCGGGAAGGCGCGCGGGCCCTGGCGATTGTCAACGCGGGGACGGCACGTGTCGGCCTCCCATTCGCTGGTCAGCGCGACGCGACGCGCTGACGCGCCGGGCGCAGCTACCGCAGGCGGTAGTGCGGTCCACGTGGCGGCCTCCCATTGGCCGCCACTGTTCGTTGGTCGCGGTGCAGGGTCCACGGCCACGTGTCGGCCCTGGTGGCCGAGCGTGGTGACGTGGCGCTGAGCTGGCGCAGGCGTGGACGCGTGGACCGCGGCGGGCGGTTACTGTAGCCGCCCGGAAACTTTCGGGCGCCCGAAAGGGTGCGCCCGAAAGTCCGAAATGGCCTATTTAGGCCCAAATCGCCCCATTTTTCCTCCTTTTTCCCTTTTGGGCTTCACCCGAGCGTGCGGGAGCGGGAGAAGGCGATTTCGCCGGGGTTTCGAGGGCGCACGAGCACGCCGTGGGACTCCGTGGAGCGCGCGAGTTGCTCCAAAAAGGCTAATGGGCACAATGGGCGTCACGGCATTGACAGGTAGGCCCCGTGTGTCGTTCTTGCGGTATTTTTGGCACAGTTTCTACATTTCCTTTTGACTTGGATTTGACCCCTTTGCCCACGTGCGTGCTAGGGACCAAGTTTTACTGTGCCGTTTTACTGCGCGAGTTTTGCGGGCATTTTGGGCGCGCCTCGTTTTGCGTGCCGCTCGTGAGGATATGCACCGTTTTGCGTGCGGATTCGACAAGTATGCGCAGTTTTGAGCAGGCTCGGGAAATATGCATCGTTTTGCGTGCAGAGTGGGAAAAGGAAAATGCACCGTTTTGCGTGCCACCCGAGGTACGTGCACCGTTTTGCGTGCAGATTGGACTAACGGGCACCGTTTTGCGTGCAGACTCTAACAATACGCCTCGTTTTGCGTGCAGGGTCCGAAAAGTATGCATCGTTTTGCGTGCAACCCTACAGTGGGGTGTGCACCGTTTTGCGTGCCATTTGAGGTACGTGCTCCGTTTTGCGTGCAGTTGGATCAATGCGCGCCGTTTTGCGTGTAGAATCTAATATTTGCATCGTTTTTCGTGCAGGCTAGAAAAAATGTGCACCGTTTTGCGTGCAACCCTACAGTCAGACGTGCACCGTTTTGCGTGCAGATTTGAGGTACGTGCACCGTTTCGCGTGCAGGTTGCGTTGTAACGCGCACCGTTTTGCGTGCCGGTTAAAGTGGCGCGCACCATTTGCGTGTGGGTTTTTAATGACGTGCTCGTTTTGCGTGCAGGTTTGGTGGACGTGCACCGTTTTGCGTGCGGACTCGAGGGAAGTGCACCGTTTTGCGTGCAAGCTCGAGGGAACAAGTGGAATCGCGCGGAGACCAATTGCAAGTGTCTACAAGCAATTGGGTACACTACAAGGTGGGGAATTCTGCCGAAATTGGGTGACCTCTCCCCTTGCTCCTTTGCTTTTTGAGAAGCATGATAGTAGCCTGTTAGAGGCGTTAGGTAATTATGATTAAGATTGCATGTGTAGAGGATTCAGATGAAAAAGTGCAACTGTTGGTTGCCAGAGATAGAGGAATATATGTGCATGTGCAAATGGACACAGAGAAAAGAGCAACTGTTGGTTGCCAAAGATATATGATGAATATGCATGCGTAGAGACAATTATTATTTGGATGAGTTGAAAATAATTGCATGCATGAAATAGATTAGCTATTTATAAGTGATCATGTTAGGGTATAACCCTAGGAATCATGTGACATAAGGGAACAAGACTTGTTGGTAGTAAGACTAGGAGAAAACCTAGTTTAGGGGTTTGACGAGTGACATCAACTTAGGAGTTATCCTAGGAGGACGAGTGGCATGGTCTTAGGTGATAACCTAAGGACACTGGATAGAGTGATCAACATAGAGTCAGAGAACTCTAGGGTGTATATGACATGGAACTTAGGTAAAGAGAACCTAAGGAGAATTAGTGATCAACATAGAGTCAGAGAACTCTAGGATGTATATGACATGGAACTTAGGTAAAGAGAACCTAAGGAGAACTAGTGTTCAACATAGAGTCAAGGAACTCTAGGATGAGTATGACATGGATCTTAGGTAAAGGGAACCTAAGGTGAATTAGAGGTCAGCATAGAGTCAAGTTGACTCTAGGATTCAGTAAGGAATCAGAGAATGGAACAATGGATCAAGTGTGGAGATATGAAAGGGAAAACAGGAAAGTAGAGTCATGTAATTCTAATATAACAGTGGAACATGGAATTAGAGTCAGTGTAACTCTAAGTTAATAGTGGAACAGGAAAATAGAGTTAAGTTAACTCTAGGATTCAATGAGGAATCAGGAAAGTGGGATAAGATCCCAAGGTTAAAGAGTTTAACAAATATAACCCTAGAAAGTCATAGGGTGTCTGGGCAAATGGATAATAACTTTAACTTCAATTTGAGTTAAAGAAATAAAAGAGAAATGTTTAAGAGTCCAGGAGACTCTCTAGTTATCCTTATGGCAAGACCTAAGAGATGAAAAAGTGATTAAAGCAAGACAATCAAATTGTTCAAATAGAGCAAAGTTAAAAGCAAGCAAAAATTGCTATAAAAGCATAAAGAGAATGTAAATGACGCCTTCGAATTTGAGACTCGTCAAGTGGAGCAGGACTCCCTGGGCAGTGACCCGTCGGACGAGGTACTTTCGAAGGGCTAAAAGTGAAAGCAAGGAGCTAAATGCTCAAAGAAAAGAGAAAGTGAATTGCCAGTGGCAAAAAGGGAGCTATAAGCTCGAATAAGAAAGGAAAGCAAGTGTTCAAAAGCAAAGAGGCTAAGAACTAAAATAAAAAGAGAAAGAAAAAGAAAAGAAAGAAAATTAAAGATAAAACGGGCGTACCTCCGGGGTGAACGTACAACGGTCAGGAGTTGGACAGGGTCCCTCTCCCGGGCAGCGACCCGTATGACTGGTAGATAGAGTACTCTTGTCAGAGTTGGGCAGTGACCCTATCGGGCAGTGTCCCGTATGACAAGTCCCCCGCAGGACGGGGTAACACTTGCGAGTGTTATCGGCAACCTTAGAAATCTTATCTTATGGTAGCAAGACTACCGGGCTCGGGCCCGTTGGATAAGAATTTCTGAGGGTTAACTTGAACTAAAGCACCAGAATCTAAAGAATAAAGAAAAATAGAGTGGCCAAGGTGGCCGGGTTAGTTTGACCCTGTATACAGCGGCATAGTGGCCGAGTTGGTGCTTAGCAGCCTAGTGTGGCTAGACAGAGTAGTGCTGGGTTGATGATTAGACACAGATAGTGTAGTGTAGTGATATGTTATTGCATAGCTGCATTTTGATATTGAGGATTTTAGTTTCCTAGCACTATTATTATTGCTTCCATTGGACCAAGTGGTGTAGGACACTTTTTCTCGGTGGTTGAACCCACTGGGAACTCTGTCGGAGTTCTCACACCCCTTGGGTGACCCCCCCCCACAGGTTCGGGAATGGATGCAGCGGTCGAGACAGATCAGATGCAGACGACAGCGAGGCATACGACAGGGGCAAGGGCCCAGCAGCATAGTGACCTAGAGGGTCTAGCAGAGGTATCCCTTCTCTATATATTTCTTGAGTGAACCTTGTATGGTGAGGAATTATGTAAAGGAAATGTAATAATTTATTTGCAAGTTCAGAAATGTAAAGTGTAATAAATTAATTTATGGTTCACTCCTGTATGCTTTCATTTCCGCTTTAGTTGAATGAAAGTTTTAAATTTATAGTGATTTTTAGTACTCTGATATTGAGCTTCCGCATACACTTGTTGTGTTATTATGGATGTTACCGTTCCTTTCGGGTAGAAAAAGGTTTTACCTGATTGGCGGGTCTGTTGGCGTGCCCGAACCGTACAAATTGGCGGACTCGGGGCGTGACACCGCGACTGTGGGAAGAGGGCGGTTCCCTAAAAACACACATGAATCGATATGAGCGCATGGCCATAAAAGCGCTAACCCGCATAGAACCTAACCGGCTGTACCATGTGTACTGTTTGTGGAAATCCGATTCACCGGCCTTGGTTCAAGGCAAAGTCCACCATTGTGCTCTCGGATATACATAGACTTGTACAAAGTGAAGGTTCAAACCCGAAAGGTACCTTCACCGAATACGTGGTATAAGGGATCCAGCATCTGTTTTAGTTTTTGTATTCTTTTACTTAATTTTGTATTTCGTTTTTACAAGTTTTAAATCATGTGGGGATTGTTGGGTTTTATTTGTTTTGTTGTGATTTAAAACTTGTATTTTGGCCTTTGGGCTTTTCTGGGCAGCCCAATGACAATGGGCTTTGCCTGGGAGCCCGAACTCATTTCCCCTCTACATGTGATGTTTAGTCCCACATCGAAAATTCATCACATGTAGAGTGGGTTTATTTACTCCCTCTCTTGTGTATGTATTGATTAGCAAGTGAGAGCAAGGCTTTTCCAATACACACACAGGCTGGGTCGGGCCTTCGCATTTTGGATTTGGTTCATTTGACTTTTGCCTTTAATGCCTACATTGGGAATTTGTTTCTCGGGCTATCCAAAGGCCTTCCTTGGGAAGGGCCTTTGTGGGCTGCCCGAGAAAGACCCGTTGGAGCTTGTCTCCTGTGGGCTTTGGGCTCTTTAAAAAGAGAGCTTGTGAGCTAAGGAAGATATACATAGCATCTACACTTAAGCTTCAAATTTTCCTCTCTAATTTACAAACTTACACACAGTGATTTTTCTCTTTGAGTTTATATTTTTGCTGGATCTCTGAAAGTTGTTGGGTTCGCTACGCACCATCCCGGAGTCGTTGCCGACGGGGTGGGCAGTGGTCGTTGTATCGCTAGGGGTGATTGCCGGAGCCTCGCACGTAGAGGGACAATCTTGCTTCTAGGACAGTGCTCACGCACGCCTCGACATTCACAGGCTTCATCTTAACCTTGTTTTGTATTATTTTGAGTTTAAATTAAGTTTAAATTATTTGAAAGAATTAATTTGAAAAGATAAATTTTCCTAACAATTAATACTCGGAAAAACAAGTTTTTATTTTTCAAAGTTGAGATAGAAATGGAAACGCAATTGGAAAAACTGGTTTTATTATATTTCAAAGTTTCTATCTAATACTCGGAAAAACAGGTTTTTATTTTTCAAAGTTGAGATAGAAATGGAAACGCAATTGGAAAAACTGGTTTTATTATATTTCAAAGTTGAGATAGAAAGGAAATATAAAAAATTCTGTGCTTGTTATTACAGGATGGGCTTAGGGGCTCAGGCTTGAAACATTTGTAAGAAATTAAAGACACTACTTCAGTAAGTAAATATGTCAGGTATTGAAACATTTATAAAAAAATTAAAAAAACAAAACCTTCCTTCAATTGAGGGGGGGGCATTCCGAGAATTGAACTCGGGACCTCTCGCACCCTAAGCGAGAATCATACCACTTCAGTAAGTAAATATGTCAGGTATTGAAACATTTATAAAAAATTAAAAAAACAAAACCTTCCTTCAATTGAGGGGGGGGGGGGGCATTCCGAGAATTGAACTCGGGACCTCTCGCACCCTAAGCGAGAATCATACCACTAGACCAAATGCCCATCGCCCAAACGCCCGTTACCTCAGAGGAATAAGTATTATTTTGTGTTACACTAATAAGATGATAATAATTTTGTTGAATGGAAAAGTGGCTCTGTTAGTTACCGGCTGCTAATTATTATTAAAACTTATGATTTTGCTTACTAATCTTGTGCCAATTAAGTTGGTGTTCTCATTCCATTTGATGTAAAAGTCTGTAATCCGCACACTCTTTACATTTTCAATGTATTCATTACTCGCAAAAACAAAAAACGCCCAATCTTATAGAAGCAGCAAATTTTACAGCACAACCTGCCAACCAATGAAAGAAGAACCAACAATATTTACAAAAACCAACTCCATATCTCATCCAAAAAGAGGGTAAGGAAATCCGACATCAAATAAAAAGATAACGATGCCAATGTCCGACACAAATATCCTTACAACTGAGATTACTTACCGCACAATGATCAACTGCTCTTTGTCGCACCACTAGCTCAACTGATCAAGCATACCAGAATGCAATCAGTTGATCCACAGGGCTGATGCTCGTTGGGAGGCGGTTAATTGTCTAACAAGATTATCATGACCACCATGCATCCCCAAGAGGTAAATACATTTGATCTTCGACTCCACACATTCGCGTAGGTCTCAAGCAAATTAATCCACACGAGATCCTATAACTCTAAACCAAATTCCCAGATAATACCCAATTCTATTATTGTTCTGAGACGTTGCCGAATATATCAAAGTAACTGGGAGAACCAAGCATCAAATTACCAGATGGAAGAGCAGCATTAGTCTGAGCACTCCAGAAATCTCCATGATGCAACCAGCTGCTGCTGCTGCTCTGGTGAGAAGCCATTACAGAGTCCCTTCTTAAAGCCCCACCGCCAGGAGGATAGCTGAAATCATGTTGAAAGAGGGTTGTTGGAGAGATGGTTGATTGGCCGGACAACGGGTGTTCTTGAGGCTTCTGTGCGGTACCTTCTGAGCCAGAACAATTCAGTGGCCAAGCTTTGACTTGCATTGAGGATGTAAATTGGTGTCTTTTCTCTTTATTGCTGCGGCCGGTAGAGGGCCTGGGATTTCCTGATATAGGAGCAGTGGCAGTATCATATGTGGTAGAAGAGGTAGCAGAATCTGGGCCAGTAAGGCGCTGGACAAGCGCCATGAACTCGCTGGCCTCTACATGAATCACCTTTGTGACACCACATAGATGATGACCGGCTGTCGCTTCTTTTGGGGCTTTTGTATCCTGTGGGAGTTGTCGTGAATCATCAAAGGCGGAGGGCGTGGGCCTTGGAGCTCACTTCGCCGAGATCTCTCGGCAACAAATTTAGAAGAAGACATGGCACGCACCGCAAGTACAAGGTAAAGTATACATATAACAAAAAAAAAAAAAAAAAAACTTGCAGTATTTATACAAGAATAATGCACCTCATTGAGACAAAAGTCAACTTTGTTTAAATTTGCAAAGTCAACTCTGATTGGAAAAATAAATAAGGAACTGAGGTAGGCGCCTGCAATTTGACATCCATTAGCTAATGGGCCAACCACTGATCATATATTCTAGGCTTGTTCAAACTTTTATGCAACCAAGCTACGTGGTATTTTGTAATTAACTACCAGATTTGTATTTTCATAAAACAACTAAAGACGATGATGAATACAATACAACAACACTTTACAGACTGTAGGAATTTCCTACAACAAAAGGTGTTCCCTGATGAGTTGAAGCGCCAATTCAGATTGAGAAGGATCGAGAGAACTGGGAGATACACAACACTGCACCGACGGGTATCAGAGCATGAAGTATCTTACATTACATGAACAGAGTTCAGATTATCTTAGATGATTGGTTACCCACATGAAGGTCAGAACCTATGTGTGGTCAGACTGAGATCATATTTAGAGATTTATGCTGGTTAACAGCCCGTAGAGCTATATATACAGCAGGAGACGGAATATAGAAATACTAATAAAGAAATGTTTAATATATATTGTGTGCATATCAAATGGGTATAGATGCCAGCCAAGAGCCAACAAAAGCTTGCGATGTAAGATAGTCTGCAGTCCAAAAACGAAAAGAATAGAAGAAGACCAAATCAGATGAATTATGGTGGATTTCAGTTGAAATATAAAGCAATTATAGTAATCAGGCATACGGAAAGGCTAGGTCAAGAGCAAGAAATTTCTAAGCTGTTCACCAAGAAAAATTATGCATTTTCAAACAGTTCCTTTTTTTTTTTTTTTTTGAGAGAAGGTAGCATGCTACCGCTTCATTCATAAGGGGTGTATTAGGCTACAAGAGTAGGCAACCAGGGCCTAAAAAAAAAAAAAAAAAAAAAAAAAAAAAAAAAAAACTACTGAGTCCACCAGTTCAAGAGACCTCGAGCGGATTACACAGGTGTCCCGCCGACAATTTACGATTCTCAAAAATCCTCCTGTTACGTTCAAGCCAAATGGTCCACCAAACCGAGTCAATCCCCGCAAGCTCTCTATCGCGCAATGAGCCACGTCTCTGACTGACGGTGTTCCACAGGTAAACGGCCGTGGGGTAGTGGTTGAGGAGTGTGACGTTGACCAGCAAAGCTTGAAGGATATTTTTGGTGAACTGACAGCCCATGAAAAGATGGTTGACTGTTTCCTCTCCGTCTAGACAAAGTACACAGTTACCTTCCCCAGTCCACCCCCTTTTAAGCAGATTGTCTTTGGTTCGGACCTTACCCCGTAGGACTAACCAAAGGAAAAATTTTACCTTTAGGGGGACTTTAATCTTCCAAATTTCTCGAAACCGGAGTTCTGAGACGCCGCCGTTTTGGAGGAACAGATAAAGTGATTTGACCGAAAAGCTCCCGGATTGAGACCACCTCCAGCGGACCACATCCTTAGAAGGGAGGATGGGGCAAGCATCAATAGTCTCCTTAAGGCGGTTTATCGAGTCAAGATCAGCCCGGTTGGCAGGGGTGAACCCCCGGAGGATGTACTGCCATTTCCACCGGTTCACTCCCCAACACTCCCACGCCAAGCGTCTCTTCCCCCTGATAGCGTTGAAGATAGTTGGGAAGAGCGTTCTTAGCGGTGCCTGGCCGACCCATATATCCAACCAAAAGCAGATATCTTTTCCGTCCCCTAGCTCGAACGCCATCCCACATCTAAAGATGTCTCTGGTAGCGAGTACGTTGCGCCACCATTGTGAAAACGGCCTGAAGGTGATTCCCTCTCTCAAAGGCTTCCTTCGACCGTAATAGATTTCTTTGATAAGGGGTCCCCACAGCAAGCTCTTATCAGAGAAGAACCTCCACCACCATTTGGCAAGGAGAGCTAAATTCATGTTTTCCAGATTGAGAACCCCTAGTCCTCCCTCTAAGGTACTCCTGCAAATCGTTTTCCAGTTGACAAGGCATTGTCCGCCTGCCACAGAAGAAGTCCCCTTCCAGAAGAAGGCTCTGCGGAGCGCCTCAAAACGCCTGACAACCCATTTGGGAGCTCGAAACATGGAGAGATAAAAAAGTGGTAGATTAGAAAGCACGGAGTTCACCAGTATTAATCTGCCACCCTGGGATAGTAGTTTAGCTTGCCACCCCTCAATCCGTTTTTCAAACCGCCCAATAACCTGCCACCAGTCATCTTTTCGGAGCTGTTTGTCAGATAGTGGGAGTCCAAGGTAAGTCACTGGAAGCTCCCCCAATTTGCACCCCAGAATGTCCGCCAGGCCCCTCCCCCTACCGGTCTGTCTGCCCAGGTAAAAAAGTTCAGTTTTCGCTCGGTTAACTTTCAATCCAGAGGCCCATTCGAAGAGGTTCCAGATGAATTGTAAGTTGTCTATCTGCCTCCTCTTGGCATCGCAGAAGAAAAGGGTGTCATCCGCATATTGAATGATAGATACTTTGGACTCCATAGTGGGTCCCACTCCCTTTAGTAGCCCATTGTGTACTGCCCTCTCTGTCATTCTGGTCAGTCCTTCCGCGACCAAAATAAACAAATAGGGGGACAGGGGGTCACCTTGTCTGAGTCCCCTAAACGTCTTGATCCATTTCGTGGGTACACCGTTCACAAGGGCGGCCACCTTAGCATTGCAAATGCATTGCTTGATCCACTCACACCATCTATTGTTAGCTCCAACTCCAGAGAGGGCCAAGAGTATAAACTCCCAAAGTACCGTGTCGTATGCTTTTTCAAAATCCGCTTTAATGCCCACCACCTCTAATCCAGCTTTGGAACACCAGCTGACAAGCTCAGTAGCAGTTGCAAAAGAGTCGAGGATGGACCTGCCCTTGAGGAAAGCGGACTGAGCAGGTGAAATGATCTCCTTCATTACCCCTTCCAGCCTAGTAGCTAAGACCTTAGAAATGATTTTCTGTACCGCGTTGATAAGGCTAATAGGCCTGAAATCGTTGGCCGAGTTTGCCCCCTCCTTTTTGGGGACCAGACAGATGAAGGAGTAATCCAGGGGGGATGAGTTCAACGTACCGTTGTATAGTTCCAGAAAGATGTTCAGTAAATCAAACTTTACAACCTCCCAGAATTTTTGGAAGAAGCCCAAATTGAACCCATCTGGCCCAGGTGCTTTATCCGCGCCCAGTTGGAAAGTCGCCTTCCTGATCTCCTCTAAGGAGAAAGGAATAGTAAGATCATCCGGGCAGCTAATCCTTCTTCTCCCAAAAAGTTCCGTCCAATCCCCCACCGAACCCCGAGAACAATTAGACGGGGCAAATCTCTTCTTGAAATACTCAAAGAAATACTCCCTCTTTTCTGCTTCTCTTCGATAGACCTGACCGTTCTCTCCCACTTCTCCAATGGTGTTCTGTCTCCTTCTTCCATTAGCTATGGAGTGGAAGAATTTAGTGTTGCCGTCGCCTTCCTTCAACCAACGAATATTAGCACGTGCTTTCCAGAGTATCTCCTCCTCGACCACCACCCCTCTGAGAAGAGATATAAGCTGAGTACGCTTCTCCAATAAAGGTGGGGGGAGGTTCCCCTGCTCTTCCAAAGTATCGAGATGTTGAATTTCACTGGCCAGATTCTTTTTGGTTTGGGAAATGCAGTAGAAGGACGTGGAACACCATTCCTTGATACGCTTTCGACAATGGCGTAGTCTAGCCACTATCGTAAGTACGCCGGATCCCTTTGGTGGTATCTCGTTCCACCACAATGGTAATTTGTTGCAGAAGTCCTCTCTTGATAGCCCTACCATCTCGAATCTGAATCGAGGGGGGCAGAGTTTGTGACTGGTGGACAGGATGATAGGTGAGTGGTCCGAGGTGATCCTCGGACCCACTACCACTTTAGAGAGGGGGAACTGTTGGTCCCACTCAGTGGAGACAAGAAAGCGGTCGAGTTTGGCCAGTGAGGGGTTGCATTGAAGGTTAGACCACGTGAATTGTTGGTTACCAAGCGGCAGGTCCAGTACCTCCAACTCGTTAATAAGATCGGAAAACAAGGACATGAGTCGTCCGCTCCCACTCCTCCCTCTTCTTTCCTGGGGGTTCTTGGTGAGGTTGAAGTCCCCACACAGAGTCCACACCCCCCTGCAGTCTCTTTTGAGATCGGCCAGTTCCCGACAGAATTCCGGCTTGCCTTCCCACGTTGGGGGGCCGTACACGTTGGTCACATAGAAGTAAGCACCGCTGGGGATATGCGTCAGTTGCACAGTTAGCGAATGGTTTCTCAATAGAGCCCCGGAAGCGGCGAAAACTTTGGAAGACCAGCAGGTTACCAGTCCCCCGGAGGCTCCAGTCGACTTAATATACACACATTTGTCGAAATGTGGACCCGCGAACGACCTCAGGAAGGAGCGCGAGATCGACTCCACCTTGGTTTCTTGAAGGCATAGGACGGCATCCTTACACTTGGAAACTACCGATTTGACTAGATATCGCTTAGTCAGGTCATTGAGACCTCGGACATTCCAACTAAAAATCTGAAACATATTTACCTCCATTCATCTCCGTCGAAATCTTTCCTGCCGGATCCACACAGGGATAGAGGCCCCACGGATCGGCCCTTGTCCCAGACCCTAACAGAAAAACATGCCCAGATCTCTGACTGAGACCCCCGTCCCCTCCCCGTGAAGGGTACAGAGACATACGACGCGAAGGTCTAGTCTCGCAGCTAAGTCGCAAACCAAACACAGGGTTCAAACTACAAAGCGCAAACATGTCTGGATACAGGACAGAACAGCCACACCAATACAAAGAAAATATTCCTGTCGCTCTTTCAGACAAAAGAAAATGACACTTATCGAAGTAGGTGTCGGCGAGCGAAGGAAGAGAGCAGCTAGATATAATCTTCGTCTTCAACAACTGACGGCGAAGCACCGTCGACAAAGAAAAAAGGATTAGGCGACCCACACGGGAGAGAAGCCCCCGCATAACCGGACCCCAATCAAACCACCTAATTAGACCAGTACACATAATAGATAAAAGTCCTCCAGCCACCGGGTCCACTCCCCCCCGCCACCCTAAGGGCTCGCTTCAAGGAACCCACTGAAGCTCCTCACTTCGTCATCAGAAAGGCGGATACCGCATTTAAGCCCCTTGCGCTTGAGCAGATAGGACCTCGTCACTCGGCGTGCCAGTTCATCTACCCCAAGCTCGCCCACCCAATTGGACATCCTGGCTCTAGAGGTCGCCGCTCCCGAGCAATCCACACCTTCCCTCAAATTAGCTTTCCTAAGGATGGCCTTCTCCATCACACCGCCCTTCGGGAAGCGAGCTAGCCGGGCGCTCGTTCTGGGCGATTCCAGAAGATCCGAAGCCGCCGAGATCCCGCCGACCTGCAGGCCGTCGCCAAAACCGCCCGAGTCACCGGTGACCTGAACGGCGGCTTCACACCCCTCGGCCGCTTCATCCCGGTAGCGCCAAGGGCCCCCCGCCGTTGCCACACTTTCCAACCAACTCGGCCTCCCCCCCTCGCAGGTCGAGTCGAGCGGCCAAGAGGCCCACCCCTCCACGCCCCCAGGAGGTTCAGACGCGATCGGTTCGACGAAGTCCCCCACCCGATCAAGAGACGGAGTCCCACAATCAAGTCGAGGCCCCCAAGGGTAGTAGGGCCCAGCAAGGTCCACAGCTACGGACCACCGTCCCAGCAGTTCAGATATCGTAAGTCTAAAGGGCCTCCCAGGAGCCTGGCCCAGAAACCACAGAGAAAAGCTAGGCCCCACCCCAAACCCCGAGGCCCAAGAGTCCACAAGTCCAGAAGAAAAGATAGCCTCTAAGGTCCACCCATCCCCGGTCGCAGCAGGCTGAAGTACAGAGCCCGTGTCCACCTTCCTCGAGCCCAACACCGGCCCGCAGCCCAGGTCACCGCTCCACATACCGTGCAACACCCAAGAAGCAGCAGAAAGTTGATGCGACCCACCATCCACCCCAGCTCTCTTCCCGATCGCAGAGAAGGGGTTAACCCCAAAAAACGCTTCCAAACCATCACCCCACTTCCCGAAGTCATGGACCATCTTCCCCAAATCAGCCACCTCTCCCGACCGCACTCGCCCCGAACTTCGAATAGGCGGTAAGCAACCCCCAGGAATGCCCGAAGGGGGCGCCTGCACACCACCAGGGGAGGCCGTTGTCAGGACCTCCACCCCACAGTGCGTTTCCTCGGGTCTGGAGCCAACTCTCATGCTATGGGCCCGCGGCTCAAGGCAACCGCAACGGTCCACGCAGGGGGGCAACACCGGCGCGTCGCCCGGGTCGGCCCGCTCCCCCCTCGGGTGTGTCGCCAAGGCAGCCGTCGTCGTCTCCGATCTTCTCCGATCTCGGATCTCCGATGAGTTCCAAGAGCTACTCCGATCCGATGCTCCCCCGCCCCCCAGCACACTTTCATCCGCTGCCCTCTCCGCCCGGTCCACCCATCTCGCGAGCTGTCGACCGAGCGGGTCCGTCTGGTCACCGCCCTCGTTTGGGTCCCCGCCAGCGAAGGGGATTCCACGGTCATCCCCGCCAAACGGAGCAGTGCTAACGATGATCACCCTGACGTTCACAATAATGTCCCCCATTGTGATGAGGAGGTTTTCCGGGATGTCCGCCGGGTCGTCAACAGCCACTTGGCACTTAAAGAAGTTGAGATCCATCAAGTTACGAATGCCATCATCAGCGCGCAGGTATCTCCCGAACCCACTGGTAATTGCCGCGACCGTGCTCTCAGACCAGCACTCGTACGGTAGATTAACCAACTTAATCCAAATCTTGTATGTTAACCGTGCTCTGACAGCGTCCCTGTGGGGGTTCCAAGCAAAACAGCGGAGCCGGCAATGTTCCAGCCGGAAGCCCTCTCTACGGATCAGCACCTCCGGTTGGACCCATTGAGGTAGCAAGATAACGAAGTCCCTCTCACGAAATTTAGTGACCAGAAAATCGTTGGAAAAGCCTCCGAAGCGCCCCGCTAAATCATTGGCAATCAACCCTTGCGGGTAATGACCAAGGTTCGGCTGGCCCATGGGGGTTGCCAGGACAGCGCGCCGTCCTTGGACCTGGCGGGTGTAGAAGCCTTCCGTGAGCGGCACAAAGGCTTTCGAGGCGTGAGGTCGAAATCTGCCGGGACCCTGCATACTTCTACTTCCAGGGGGCCTACACTCGCTCGCCCGATGCCCAGACCGGTGGCACTTGATACACCTTATCGGGTCTCTGCACTCTCTCGCCCAGTGATCAGTGGCCAG
This sequence comes from Tillandsia fasciculata, assembly GCA_029168755.2. Classification (NCBI taxonomy): domain Eukaryota; kingdom Viridiplantae; phylum Streptophyta; class Magnoliopsida; order Poales; family Bromeliaceae; genus Tillandsia; species Tillandsia fasciculata. The sequence goes on along the minus strand of CM054940.1, from coordinate 288,097 downwards.
GCACCTGAAGCAGCGACTGCGTCGGGCCCCCCTCCTGGAACCTCCCACAGGTGTCCTCTGCCTTGAGTGGTAAAAGTGTTGAGGTAGAGATGGACGAGCTATCGTCTTCGTAAGGGCCTCTTTATAGGTCATCCCACTCTTTGTTCCATCAAAAGAGGATCCTCCAAAGGTCCGCAGGGTCTTAGTGCCCCTCACCTCCTTGCCCGTCACGGGGCCACCCTCCCCCCTCACGTCCCATCCATTCCCCGAAGCAGTGTCTGCTGAGCAGCATGAAGCTAAGGGCCTTCCAACATGATCAGCCCAGGTAATACCTTTGCCTGTCACAGATTTACAGGACTTCTTGTCTCCATCCCCATCCCCAACCACAAAGGTGTGAGATTCCTTAGGAGCTCCGACGTTGTGCCCAGATCCCCCCTCGTGCAACTTCAGCGTCTGCTTTAAGGTGATGGAATCTAGCTTTGTCTTCTTCTTCTTCGAAAAGCTCCCTCTGTGCTTCTTGCTGGATACTGAGATCTTGTTGTTTACCTCAGAACAACCGCCCTTCGCCGCCGGGATCCGGCCCAGATGGGCTCTCTCTTCGTTGCTGCGTGCCAAGCTAATCTTACCCCTAACGATGCTCCTCAGCCACCCCATCTCTCTGCGTGCCAAGCTTTTCAAACAGTTCCTTAGATGGCAATTCTAACAGTTCAATGGTAGAATGGTAGACACACTAATTATGACACATACAACAAAATAATGAAGCATCCTCATAGGCGCCATCAATGGACTAGTCCTTACTCGATTACTAAATGTTTGAACTAACAAACACAATAAGAACCCAACTAAATCAATCATAAGCATGCAGTTACCAATTTGAATTGATCCAGCTTGACATGAGGTGCTGAATGGAGATTGAGTCGAACTCAGCAACTAACCATCAATTATTATTCACACCATTTGCTGCCTTACTTATCAAAAGAAAGAGTGATATCGTCATGAACAGCCAAAAGAAATGAAGTTCATCAAACTACTTAGTATGGAATAGAGGTTACAAAAAGAAAATTACATCTCAGATATGCTAAAAATCCCAATTAGCAGCATATGCAAACAAGTTATAGAATGAAATATCCAATGAGAAGAAGAAGCTCTTAGATTTGAACATTTATATTCAGATTTTTCACACTGTAGTGACTCTACAGCTGTTAGAAATCTGAAAACTAGCGACTGCAAGCGTGTGCAGCCCGTGAAAAAATAAGACAAGAAAGTATAGACAATTAAACAAATCAAGAGTCACTTACTTGCTTGCTCAAGAAGAGGGATCTCATTCCACCGCTGAGTGCTACACCAGCCTGCTCCTCTGTAGGGGAGGCAGCAAAAATACACTAACTGTAGAACTCAACTCCAATCTCTTTCAAAGCCTGAAATGCAGCAATAGTACTCTTCATATACAAGCCTTCCATGTACTCAATTTTCTCTCGCTCTCTAATCCTACATCCCATGCTCTAAAAATTTGTGCTCTATATCGCCTTCTCCAACTCTATCCTCACGACCAGATATGGAAGGTTCATATATTGGGAAGAGGCGGTCTAGCATGACCTCATAATATTTCACGAGCTCATAAAGCAGATTGGTATTGAAGAACGGTTGCTGCAGTACCTTTCGGATGAAGGGCAGCCGGAGTAGGCCCCCTGTTCTCTTGTCGTACTTCTTCAATATCTTAACCAACCCTATCGAATGTTAAGAAGTAACATCAGGATAATTGGATTCATCCGGCATGAATAACTGGAAACCAGAACATGCCTCTTAACCCACAATATCATTTGAATATATTAGAGCTTGTCCGTAAATAAATCGTCTTACAGATTTATTTTCAATTAACAGCCAACAGAATGCACTAAGACAAAAGTTTGATGTCGCGATTAAATTCAACACTAGAAAAATAGCCAGTGAAAGAACCTTAAATACTACAAGACTGCAAATCACAATCAGCAAACCAATTTGCACCACGATCTAGCTCTTAGGAGTGAGGACGTACATGGCTCTTGTATATCAGCCCGACATCGCGATTTATGCCGAATCGATTTCTAAGGTCTAAAACTAAATGATATTCCAATCCAGCTAGAAATCAAGTCAATAGGGAAGAGGTAGAAGCGTAGAACCATGGAGTCGAGATACCGATGACGACACACGTGATGAGTAAAGTGAACACAGCTTACATAATTGCTGTAAGAGCAACAAATGTTCTACATCATGATGCATATCAGATTATAGAATAACTCATTCACGGATCCTACTCGAACATAACTAACTAGTTAGCACACCTAATTATCAGAAACTTCGATGCTATCCAACATCCACGAAGAATTTAGAGAACGGAGCGTTCCCTTACCAGTAGAGTTCTCGAGGAAGACCGTCTCCCCGTGGAAGTCCACGATCTCCTACCTCACTTTCATCAACTCACCCTTGGAATCCCTTGCAACAGCTCTCCGAACGCGGTCCACACAAGTTCCTGCAAAAACACGCGCATGTCAATCAGCAGCACGAGGGGAGGAAGAGATCGTAGGAATTATAAGAAATATCAATTAGAAGAAAAGATTTCTCCAGCAGAAAATGCGAACACGGATCCAAATTCAAACTCATCCTGTAGTGGTGGGAATGGAAAGAAAATTTCAGGGAAGAAAAAAAAGGAAAGGGGCGGAGGAGGACCTTGCGGCGAATGACGAAGTCCTCCTTCTCCACGAAGAAGGCACTAAAGCTTATCGAGCTCGGTCTCGAGGAAGCTCATGAAAGACTCCTCTCCGGCGCCATCGGCCACGCTCGACCGCTTCGAGGGCCCATCTCCGATGATGAGGTTGAGGCGCCGCTTGAGCTCCTTGTAGCGGGCGAACTTGTCCCTCCACTCCGGCACCGTCTCCTCCATCTGGTTGCTCAGGCTCGTCCCGAACTTCATCGCCCGGGAGCTGTGATCGATCGATCGATCGATCCAGCACTTCCAACTAACCGGGCGCCTCTCTCTCTCTCTCTCTCTCTCTCTCTCTCTCTCGATCGGCTGCTGCGGAGAGGAAGAGGAATAAATAGATGGAGAGGGGGATTTGAGCGAGGAAATGCGAGTGGGGGAATATCTCCGGAGAAGGAGCGAATGTTTTTAGTTGGGACCGCGCACTTCCAACGGGCGGCGATTGGGAGGGGGAATCTGCTGCCCTGCTTCTTTTCCATCGCACCGCACAACAAACACATCCCAACCCGCGCTACGAGAGGCCGTGCCCTTATTATTATTCTTTTTATTATATTATTTTTTTAAAAAATAAAATAAAATAAAATAAAATAAAATCTATTACTAGTCCGAGTCTAGTGCAAAATCACTTAAAACCGAATTTGAATTGGACCGGACCAATGAAAAAAACGACAACAAATAAAATGTCCAGGCCTGGCCCGGATTTACTTGGTTTATGCAGGAGAAGCACTAGTATATTCGGAGATAGAATCACATAAGAGCACATTCAACTTCTGGATACTCTCTCAGTTCTCATTCCGTAAATTCTTTGTTCCATAGCACATTCACGTTCTCAACATATACTCAAATATATATACTTTGTAAGTTCACACCACCTCCAACTGTTAGATTCGATTGTCGGACGCCTTTAGTCCGACACAATTCGTCGTTTTTCACTTGGGATTATAACTTAAGCACATATATGAGCAAGCACATGGGTGCTCACGGACTTAAAAGATATTATTACTCTCTTCTGCTTTGTTTTTTTTTGTTTTGTTTTTGGTTTTTCCCTTAACATCTAAAGTTAAGAATTTTATTTTAAAGAAAGGACACACCTAGACCTGAGGAAAATCGGGCCAACCCGACCCGCCCCAGCCCCAGCCCCAGCCCGGACAGTTTGGACCGAGGTGAGGTTGGTCCCATAATAAGGCCTCAGGCTTTCGACCCACGAACACCTTTCGAGTTGTTAAAATTCCTTGCGTGAAAATTTCTCCTCCTCTTCAATCCTCAGTGCTTCGTCTTCTCCCTAGCTCGCTTCAACGAAGATCCCGCAAACCGACTCTGACGTAAGGCTTGGTTCTTCTCCTTTGTATGATAGAGGTTAGCATCTCCTTTTCGCCTCCCTCCTTCGTCTCCAATGCGTTATGCCCCGCTCTTACAACCCTAATCCTTTTCTTTCCCTCTCATTTTCGAATTGGACGCGGAGATAACTGTATTTATCTTCTAAGCATCGCATCGGCAATGGTGTCTTCCTAAATCATCCGATTTGCTGCATCATCGTGGCGTGCGAGAGTTTGCTGCGCCTAGTTTTGGGCTCGGAGCATTAGATTAGCCGTGGAGTTCAGCAAAATGCATTTTTTGGATCTTATGTTACAAATAGTTCTGTTGCCTACCTTGTTCTTCCTTCTTTTTTTTCTTTCTTTTCTCATATTTTTTTCAAGTTCCTCTTGCGACAAGTGTAGGAAATCACCCTGTGTTTTGAAGTCAAATAAAAAAAAAAGAAAGAAAAGAACATCAGATTTACTTTGAGAGGCTAGGGAGATAGTCAAGATCAGTTACAGAGGTTAATTTTGATTATGAATTAAGGTAGCTCATCTCCGTGTTGTCGATGGCGCCAGCCTATATCTGTCGGAAGTTATATACTGGTAGTCGCAATTTGAAGTGATGGCATGACTTGGTTAATCTCTGTGATGTCCAGATAGGCTGTAAGTTTTTGTTCCTTATTTTTCTCAAAGCCAGAAGGTCGAAGTTTTTATATATGCAGAAACCACACAAACTATTTTGTTTGATGTGATTTCTTAACTTTAGTCCTTTTATTCCACTTAAGATGTGGTTGTGAGGTTCTGATTGCTGTTGGTTTCGATGTCTTGAGATGCGTACTTAGACAGTAGAATGAACTTTGGAGGATGTAACCAAATTCCTACCTAGTATTCTTGTGCCCTCCGCCTCAGGACAGTTACTTTTTTCATTGGTTGCATTCTGAACTTATTGATTGCAGTGTCTTGAGCTCTGTTGGGATCCCATCCTAGTCATTTTTGTTCTTGTGTCTAGTTAATTTCATTATGAAGGTCTCTCCTCCAACATGCTATTATTCTGATAACAGCATCTGAATTGAGTAGTAGTCCCCAGTTTTTTTTTTTTTTTTTTTTTTCAAACAAAAAATCATGTATCAATGTCAAAGTTCATGAAAGATGGCAAAGGGGCGAGATTTAAAAGAGTGGGCAAATTGGTTGCATATCCTTGTTAACACAGCCATTTCCTTATTTATGCAGTTCACCGAATCGATTAGATTGCTCAGCGGGTGCATTCAATGGAAAGTAATAGTGATCGGTTGCCCTGTAATTCACTTGCATCTATTGACAGTGATGCTGCACCTGCAGGTAATAATGCAATATGCTGCACCTTTTGAGTTTTTTGGGTATCATCTAGTCTTAATTGCTTTTGTGATTCTATCTCATTAAGTTGATCTGATACTTGGCTGTCTGACATAGGTATAGTATTATGCATTCTTGATAGATCATGCACTGGCTCGCCTCTAAATTTTATATCTTAATTTCTCTGTTTAAACCAGGCATTTCCTGCTCTCTGCTGGTCCTGATATGTCATGCATTATGTAATACTACCTAACTTGCATATTTGGGTGAATTATACAAATATGCTTTCAGTTGTCAACTCTAGAATCCGTTATATTACATTAACTGCTTCCTTTGGGCCGTGAAAAGATATCATTTCAGAGCTGGCTAACTTCTGTTAGCTATTTGACAGATTCACCCGTGAAGGAAAGATGTTTTGACCAGAGAGAAGCACTTCCTGGGGAGCCACGCTGTGTTATTTGTGGACGCTATGGGGAATACATATGCGACCAAACCGATGATGACATATGCAGTATAGAATGCAAAACTATCCTTCTTCATAGACGTGCTGATACTAAGAAGCCAGAAATAAAATCCAAAAAGCCCGTGAACCTTCCCTTTCATGACGAGTGCTTCTATGTTAAAGATGATAGGTGCTCTAACCTACAGGGCGTAGATGCTGAACAAATTGCTTCTTTAAGAAGCAAAATCGACATTTCTGTTAAGGGACAGAACATTCCGGATCTGATTTTGTCCTTCTCTTCTTGCAATCTCCCTACTAAGCTCGAACATAATCTTGAAAGTGCCGGATATGTTATTCCTACACCAGTCCAGATGCAAGCCATTCCTGCTGCACTTAGTTGTAGAAACCTGCTTGTTTCTGCTGAAACTGGTTCCGGTAAGACAGCTGCTTTTCTAGTTCCAATAATCTCCCATTGTTTGCAAATCCGGTTGCAACATGTTAACGACCGGAAGAATCCATTGGCAATGGTTCTTGCTCCAACTAGAGAGCTGTGTGTGCAGATAGAGGAGCAAGCAAAGTTGCTTGGAAAGGGACTACCTTTTAGAACTGCCCTTGTTGTTGGAGGAGAAGCCTTGGCTGGGCAGATATACCGAATAGAGAGTTGCATAGAATTAATTGTGGGTACCCCTGGAAGGCTAATTGATCTTCTTTCCAAACATAATGTTGAACTCAGTGATATTTCTGTCTTGGTTCTGGATGAAGTGGACTGCATGTTGCAAAAAGGGTTCCGTGATCACGCCATGCAAATATTTTGTGCACTATCATCCCCTCAGGTATTGATGTTCTCCGCTACGATTTCTCAAGAGGTTGAAAAGATGGTTCGTTCTATGGTTAACGACTTGATATATATTCTTTGTGGGAGCCCAAGCAGACCAAACAAATCAGTGAAGCAAATTGTTATTTGGGTGGAACCTAAACAGAAGAAACAGAAGCTTTTTGAGATATTGATGAGCAAGCAGCATTTTAAGCCCCCCACTGTGGTGTTTGTAGGTTCAAGACTAGGAGCTGATCTTTTGTCTCAAGCAATTACAGTTGCTACTGGATTTCGAGCTCTCTCAATTCATGGGGAGAAGATGATGAATGAGAGGAGAGAGAGTGTGAGAATGTTTTTGACAGGAGAAGCCCCCATAATTGTGTCTACGGGGGTTTTGGGCCGTGGGATGGATCTTTTGAAAGTACGGCAGGTGATAATCTTTGACATGCCAAATTCTATGGAAGATTACGTTCATCAGGTGGGAAGGGCTTCTCGAATGGGGAATGAGGGTACATCAATTATCTTTGTGAATGAGGAGGACAAGAAGCTGTTTAAGGAGCTTGTGCAGACTCTAAAGTCTGCAGGAGCTGCTATTCCGCGAGAGCTAGCAAATTCAAAGTACTTAATGGGTACTTTCTCTGTTGGTGGTAGAAAGAAGAGAAAGTTTGGTTGATAGGTCTTTGCTTGGTTACACAAGATGAGTTTCCTCCAAGGTCTAGTCGCTTGGTTTTAGGAGAGCTGTTTTTTCTAGAACTCTGTGGCAACAACTAAAAACTATCACAGGAAGTGAGTTTTTTGGGAGAAAAAATGCTGGTGATTTGTACAGTAAAAAGAGTAAGAAATTTTCATGTCACTGCAACAATAGTGAAATAAAACATCCAGTCAGACTGCAATTACTGCTCTAATGGTCACCCTAGGCTTCTTCAGATGTCAGAAGTTCCAAATCAGGAAAATGTGGTCAAAATCCTATAAACCGGAGGATATGATGTCTATCCATATCTACTTACCTGATGGATGTGTGTCGGAATGAACATGCAGGTCAAAATATTTTTCTTACAACATGCATTGATCCATTAGTATTTGGTATTTTTTGACTAAATTTGCTTCGTACCGCATAAATGAATATTTGATTATTGGGTCATTGGCTTTGGTTTGGACTTTGGAGGAATGATATATTCACCATGTGTTAGACATCAGAGATACAATCAAAGGGGACATTGGAATCGGCAGGAACAACTAATCAACACGTTTTTGCAAGGATGGGAAGCTCATCAAGGTAAGCTCCTGGGAACTGGTATTTCCATTATCTTTATCTTTGTGCTCTTATAGGTTAGACAGCATGCTTTTTATCTGTTTTGCTTATTTTTGACTACTGACTTATGCTTCTTAAGACATGTAATATTTTTATTTTTCACATTTTTTGTATAATTATCATGTTGTTTAATATCTCAATTGACAATTAATCCAAATTCCAGCCGCTATCATGGATTATGGCATTTCATAGGTTGTTGACAATTTCCAAAGTGCTACACTCGTATGACTTTTTATAGGAGTGCAATCTTGCTGCTTCCTAGCAATGGTGGCTTCTCTGCTGATTTATGATGAAACTTGCTGATTTAATTAGTTAGCTCATGATTTGTCGAAGTTCTTTCTTCAGCTGGTATTAGTACATATGCTGCAGCAACTTCATCTCATATGCCAATTTTTCTCTCTGCACTTGGTAATGCTGAAACTCCTTCAAGCTAATCTCAGCCAATTGCACTTTGGATATATTGGATAATAAAGAAACTCTTAGATATGATATAGTTTAGTGTTTGCTTGAACTTCCATGTTTCTCAAAATTTTCTGAGACAGAAATTTCACATAAATAAATAAAATGAGGATTTGCAACCAGTCTTTTTTGTTTTCTCCAAGTTCACCGGCCATCAATAAATTCTAATTGAAATATTTTTACAAATTCTTTATAAATAGCCTAGGCTATGGCTGTAACTATATTTTTTTTTTTGTTACCTGATACCTGATTAGAAAGTCCCTGTGCAGTTGCCACTTGTGTGACCTCCCCTTTAAGTCAAGATATATTGACCTTTTGAAACTAAATCGCAGAAATAGGTAGCTGAACTTACCAAAAAAAATATATTTTACTACCTAACTTTTCTGTACTTCCAACTTGAGAAATATTCTGTCAAATTCTGTTAGATATTAATCATTCCAGTAAAAAAAAAGTCACAGAATTTCCATCAACTACCAGAGTGTTCTCTTAAATTTACAGAATATTACATCAAGAAGTAAAAAGAAATATTGTTAAATTATGATGGAGAGGTACTTAAATGAAATGTATTTTAAGTTAGGTAGTAAAATTAAAACCGTAAATTTAGATACCCATTTCTAACTGTGCAGTAGTTCAGGGATTGACTGTATGTTTGACATATCCTTTATGATCGTAAGGAGGGTGCAAGGAAAGGCGTATGTGAAAAAGATGCAGACGAACAAAAAGTTGGTTGCACAACTACGGTGGAAGTGATTATTAGTCTCTGCTGAATTTGCTGAGGCAGTTGAACCATTTTTACCTAGTTTTCTTTTGGTGGTGATCTGATCTGTCCGTCCAAAGTAGGTGTGTTTTAAACTCTCCGTACAAATTACCAGCTATAACTTAGCTCTCTAACAAAGATCCTTAATCAGAAATTACTGGATGCTATTACATTGTAAGAAATATTTGCACTTTTGCCTCCCCTTCTCTATGCCTTGGGAGTTGCACAGTGATTCTTCTGGTCATGTACCTCATGAACTTCAACTATGATATAACTAGTTGATATTTCGGTTAATGAGGCTAGGTTAGCAAAGCCTATATTGTGAATTCTCAATAACAAACCTTTTCATATTAAAACTGACCTATTCCACATTTAATATTTTTGTTATAACCAGTGTTTCTGACAGCTCTGATGAAAGTGTAACTGTTATGGTGCAGTTGTAACCTATTCTCAGTGGTCTATGGTTGTCACTTTGTGCAGTCGTCTAACATCATTAGACATATACATGTGATATCAATTAAATTGTTTTAGGTAGATGTAACTCATGATACTGTCGCCATTGGAAAATGTTGTACCATACTAATGTGCTTTATAATCGTAATTAAAATGACATGACCAGATTGATCTGAATAAGACTCTTTTTAGCAAGGGGTCAACTTTAAAGAATGTGGACCACTACAACTATCTTAGGGAGGTATTTAATACACACTTTCACTGCATAGAAGTTCCTTAATAAGCTATTTCTTATTTCTGCAGCACATGGTGTTCACATCTAAATCCTAAAAAGATAATCTTACTCCCAATTATGTGATTAAGACAAAGAGTTGTTTGATGTGGTGGAGAATATCTTTTAAGCTTATTTATTGAAACTAATTACTGATGGATGATCAAGATGGTCTAGTCTGGAGACATCTCTTTCCCGTAGGAATACGACCAAAGAGCAAAGTGAGTGCCTTTCTGTAGTGTTGCGGGGAGAGTATTAACATCATGGCTGTCACTTTTGTTGCCTAATTTACCCAACTTCAATGTTCTATTACTGTCTTTATCAGATTCCATTTCCTCCCATCCCTCTTTTAGCTATAGCATTAACTACTCATTTCACTCTCAACCCTCAACTCCTCAATAGAAAGACTAGGCTTCAGTTTTTGGTTGGCACTTTGATGACTGACCAACTACCTGGCTGTCCCAGCTTACAATCTTGTAGAAAGGGCACTACAGCTGATTAGCATCTCCTTTCTGCATACGCTGTTTGATAGATTTGGGATATGAGGGCATTCTCTCATTCATTTTGCAACCAACTTAAAGCGTAAGCTTAAGTTCTTCTTGGCAGCATCAACCATTGAAATTTTACTCAAAAAATAACTTATGCTGACTTGAATTTGTACTGCTTTGAAGGCTCCTTTCTAGATAATTGTCTTAGGTGCTTGTATTGGCCTCGTACAAATATATCCATAAGATGGTCCTTAATCCTAGCCACTTGTTACTCCTCTTATTGATTTTGCTAAAATGTCTTCTGATACTTCATTAGTTTTTCAGTACAAAAGCCTCGTATCTTGTCCTGGGATGCATCATTTGTATGGACTCCTAATAAGGGCCCTAGTCATAGACTCCTAAAGCATTAACTACTTAAAGTCGGAGACTCAAATTTTTTCACAATATATTGGAGTTCCAACCTAACATGGAAACTTGATGATTTCCTATGCTTCATGAGAAACACTCGAATCTCAGTTTTCTAAATAGTGGTAGCTTGAATGAAGAGGGTTTGCATTAGATAAACTGACAACCGGTATAAAGCTTTCATTAGTGAAACAGTTGATGGTCAATAGATCGCATGCCGATGGCCTTCATTGCAGATGAAAGTGGTTAAGGCCCTTGCAGACATTGTAGTAAAAGATCCGGTGAGCATCATCTTCTCATTCCTGCAGCAAACTATGCGGGATCGTGGATTCATTTCTGAGGTTGGTGTTAAAAATTGTCTAATCTGTAGAGTTTTTTACTTGTGGAAGGTGACATCCTTAGCTATACCATCAAAATAAAATAAAATAAAATAAAATAAAAAAGAAAAGAAAAAAAAGAAAGACATCCTTATCTTGCTTCAAACAGAACCTTGATTCCTAATGGGACCATTAAGCAAGCTTGTAAGATAACCCTGCAGTATTGCATGCTTCATTCTGTTCGAATGCTTCAGCCTTGCTATCTCAGTGATGACTCTAGTCCTATATTATAGGGGTTCATCAAGGCCGCAATATTCACGTTGCCTTTTACGTGGTTGGCTTGCAATATTACCAAAATCTGCTTATAATTTCATGGCGATTCAAGGATGGAAAGTTAAAAGAAAAACAAAAAAGACGGAAAAAAGAAAAGGGCCTCAGCTACTCTTTTTTAGTGTTAAGGTTTTTGCTTATATCTCTGTTCAGCCTTTTCAGTTCGTATATAAGCAGCCAACTTCCTTGTTTTCGTTCAAAAAAGAAGTATGAATTTTAAAATTTGTGTGAATCTGACAAGTTTCTGACTGTCGCTCAGACTAGTACACGTATTGAGCAGAAGTTGAATCTAATTAGGATTTTCCCTTTGTAATCCTGTGAGCTGTTTAATTATAAAACTTAACTGAAGCAAAGTTCCACGTGTACACAGAGAAAGATACGTGATATAACGAATGGTCTTGTTTCAACCAGGCCAGGCTATCACGCTGATGTATTGTAGAGTCCTCGGCACACTGTTATGTAGTTCGATTAGAATTAGAAACTCAAGTATTACTGCACGCAATGATTAATTTACAAGCCCTTTTATTTCCTTAAATAGGCGCACATAATGACATGCATATGTATATATATATACCAACTCTAATAAGTAAGCTCTCACGTGTTTGTTGTTGACACTTGAGAGCGACCAGTTTATACCTATAGAATAGAAACTTTAGAAAGGAAATCATCTATTTTTAAAAGCTATATATATATATATATATATATATATATATATATATATATATATATATGTATATGTATATATATATATATATATACCCGAAATAGACAGCTATTAGCAGCGGCAAAGAGGCATGATGCATATACAACTATCTAAATTAACTCGAATTGAGCACACCAACCCCCACACATTAACCTACCAAATCTCTAAATATACTTAGAGGTTGTGAACCGCACTTTGCAGGTGGTCGGCACGTGGAGGAGGAGAAACAGGGCAGTTTCTGTTGAGAAGCTCCTCGATCATCTGCAGCGCGATGCTCTCCTCCTCGTCGATGATGGCGCCGCTCGTCACAGTGGACCCTTGCGTGACGTTGGAGACCTCCGAGGAGGAAGAAGCCGGCGGGGTGGTGGTGGCGGCGGTGGTGGTGGCGGCGGCGGTGGTGGCGGCGGCCGCGCAGGTAACCTGCTCGCCTACTTTGCTGAGCTGGACGGTCATGACCCAGTTGGAGTCGGCGCGGGCGCCGGCGCGCTTCTGCCACACGCCGATGTGGGACTTCTCGGTGTCGAGCCTGAGGCACGTGAGGGACGGGGAAGGCGTCTTGCAGCACTTGCGGAGCTTGGCGCTGAGGATCTCGGACAGGTTGGTGGCGGAGGCGGCGGAGGATGAGGAGGAGGAGGAGGAGGAGTTGATGTTTTCTCTGCAAGGCTGTGCGTCCCCGGAGGGGGTCTTGTTGACGGGGAAGTTGGTCTTGGCGTTGCGGCCGCTCATCAGCACTGCAGCCTCGTCGTAGGCGCGGGCGGCTTCCTCGGCTGTCTCGAAGGTGCCCAGCCACACCCTCCTCTTCCTGCACTTAGAATTAATCGTTTTATCTATCTATCTATCTATCTATCTATATGCTGGCTGCGGGGGTGAGGAGAGCATTTATTTATTTATTTATAAATATAAATATAAAAGAGCGATAGAGAATGTACGCAGCAGCAGAAAATAGTTGAGAGAGAGAGAGAGAGAGAGAGAGAAAGAGAGAGAGAGTAGAGTAGGGATGAAGAGATGGCACGCGTACAGGAGAGGGTGCCTAATCTCGGAGACCCAGGAGCCCCAGTGGCGCTGCCTGACTCCCCTGAACTTCTTCGACTGTACCATGTTTTCTTGTTTGTTATCTTCTAGATTCTCTTTGGCAGGCGCCGGACAATGTGGCCAGATCAAGAATAGATAATAGAGAGAGGAGAGAGAAGAGAGTGAGGGAGTGGAGTTAAAGAAGGGTGTGGTGTTTGGTTTGGTCTGAGTGAATGAAAACTACCACAAAGTACGCTGCGCTGCAGGAGGGGGGAGATTCATATATGGTAGATAAAGAGAGAGAGAGAGAGGGGAGAGAGAGAGAGAGAGAGAGGGAGAGGGGTGCATATATGGGGGATGAAAGAAGAGTGCGAGTGGAAGGGGAATGTGCAGGGCAAGGGGCAGAGGCTGCAGGGTGGGCTGTCGGTGAGGAGAGAGAGAGAGAGAGAGAGAGAGAGAGAGAGAGAGAGAGAGAGAGAGAGGCCCAGGCATATGACATAACCACCATAGTACCATGGTAATAAACTCCCTCACCTACGCCCTGGGAGTTGGAGATGCTATTTAATACTCTTAGCTGGTTTGGCACGCACATATACATTCAGCTCATGGTGAAAAAGGAAATAGTGCTCTACATTCATGAGCTTGTGGTGGTGAAAGTTGACAAAGTTACCAGCTCGATCCCACCCACGCACTTGCCACATAGCACTCACGTTTTTCTAGCTACAGTATACCTCAATAATTTCTACGCATGTATCACTGCATCCTGTATTGTACATACCATACATGGCATACGCATACATATGTGCTCGGCATGCAGCAGCACCTGTAGAATGTGGTGCCGAAGAACGTTTGATGGGCACGCATATCGATTTTCAGCATTTTTTTTTTTTTTTTTTTTTTTTTTGTAATCAATCATGAGTTTCTGAATCATAATTTCTGAATGATGTGTTTCCTGTCTCAGATCAGATCGCGTTCTTTACTTGTTTTTCCTTGGGTCCTAAAAAGTTACTAGTCAGTTCAGGGAGCAATAGCATGCAGCGAAAGTGTCCTCACAAGTCGCTGAGCATTTTTTTTTTTGTACCCTGGCTCGCTCGCTAGTCGCTAGTTCGCTCTGACACATCGGGCACTGTAGGGGGCCGCTTTTTAGGGAGCCCGAACCATCTTCCCTCGTAAAATTAACGAGCAAGATCAGTGGCAGTGGTGGTAGAGGGGCGGGGACTGAGGAGGAATCAATGATGACGTCGGGGTGGGGGTGGGGGTGGGGTTGGGGGTGGGCGAGGAGAGATAGAGCACGTGAAACCATTTACTCTTCCTCTCACCTCATTGGCGGCACGGAACAACCCATTTCTAACTGTGTTGAATGGTTTTAGCTACCCTTCATTAAATACATTTGTGCAGCACGCACCCACTGCTTTCGTTTCCCGAGATTAGGCGCAGCTGCTCTAAAGTGCTCTCCTCCGTCCATTCACACAGGCTAAGCAAACCTAAGCTTAATTAGCTCCTCTAGGTCGGGCCCTGCATAAAGCTGACCAAATTATTATTATTATTATTATTATTATGATAATGATGCACCGTTAATTTAAGTTAATGCCGCGCGTTCAACATTTTTAACATATATATATATATATATATACATATTTTTTTTTTTAAAAAAAATAATAATAATAAATCATATCTTTTGTCAATCTATGGATATTTAGTCGGATGCGGCCCTGCCGGCTAGCTAGATGAAGGTGAAACACAGAGCATCCAGAGAAGCCCACTTCTCTTCCAACTCACAAAGCCAGCTACCTACTCTTTTGTATCAAAAACACCATAGCAATAGCAATAGCAATAGCAATAGCAATAGCATTTGTAATTAAGCCTGGAGTTCGTTGGGAGATTAATTAATTAATAGTACTCTTCCGTGGTGGGATAACAAATTTATTAGGGCTGGCTGCTATTGTCAAAAGTCTTTGTTCCGCCGCGTCCTTTCCGCAAAAGATAAGCAGTAGAAAAGCTAGCCTTCTGTTCGGAGTTTTTTTTTTTTTTTTTTTTTTTTTTTTCTTAACTGTGCTAATCCATCTTCGATCCTGTTTGGGCTGATTTCAGTCTCCGCTGCAGGCCTCTACCCCGTCTTTAGCCTACCACTGCTCCACTACCACAGCTAGCTGTTGAGGACGTATCCATATGCTCCATTTCAAACTCCCACTTATCGCCGTCCACGTGTCCTCGACAGCTTATTGAATACACTTGATTGCCATCGTTGGTGCACTAGTGACCACATTTCCATCTAAAAGTACCGTACGTCAAAAAGGCATCCTTAACCTTTGCCATTAATCAGCACTGTCAAAATTTCTACCCCGTACGATCGCCAACACTTTACTCGCATCAGAATTACGGCCCAACATTTTATCTTTCTCTCTCTCTCTTTTTCTGTTTTTTTTTTTTTGCTCAGATTAATATTTTATCATCTTATGATATTTATACTTACTTTTTATAACTATGAATAATCATGTGACGAAGCAATCATTAAACATCAGCACATTAGTAAATTGCGAACAAAACACAGGTATCTATTTTGCAGATGCAAACAATAATTCCTCTTTTAGTGCTATGCGTGACCGTACAAAATATGAATTATTTAATACGCGCTTCAAAAGTTCAGTGAACAAACTCCAACTCTCTCGTTATACTTTAAGAATTAAGACCTGCAATATTTCTGTGATAATTTAACGGTGAAAAGCAAAACGACAATCGTAGAGGACGAAGTGTTGTCCTCTATTTCTATTTCATTTAGAGTTAACTAGTCAATCAATTAAAGCAGAGTTCTTGAAAAGAAGAACAAAGAATTAATTAAATATTTTCATCTACAAGTACCTAGCAAATATATAAAATCGGAACAAAAATTTTGATTAAAAATGTTATTTCTTTCACTGTGCTTTGTCACCCAACTTAATCGTTTCAAAAATAAAGGCTTCCAGCGTCGGTGCATTTAGAACACGCAAGGATGTACGGATGATATATATATATATATATATATAATTATTATTATTAATAGTACGAAGTTATTGGTGCTATCAAGTTTTTTATTCTTAGATCAACTCCTTTGATAATTTTTATCCGTTAGATTTTACTATTTTTCAACAATCTATTAAACTTAAGGGGTCTATTATCATCTCAACCACACATTTTTTAATCCAATAGTTAAAAATTTAATAGTACTAATGACTTGGTACTATTAATAGTATTTCAATCTAGCTATATATATATAGAGAGAGAGAGAGAGAGAGATGAAGAGAAGAATGGAAACGGCTCCAACCGAGCATACTGTGCCCTTTTCTCCGATGTGTAGAAACTGAAAAATCGAGTATCCTACACGCCTAAGATCGAACAACCACCGTAGAACACAAGAACGGAGAAATAAAAAACTCACAATAATAATCTAAACACCTCCACATGAATCTAATAAACTTCACCAAGAATATTCAAAACACCATATGATGGGAAACCAAAAATACCAAATAAATTTTCAATCGAAAATACTTTACAATAATTGTTCACAAGAGAAAGAAAAAGGTAGATAGAAGGTCACCCACCTCAAACCTAAAAACCCTCTTTCACGCTTCTCTTGTTCTTGAGAGAAAAACACCATATACGAAAAATAGAGACCAAGAAAAAAATAACCCTAATTTTTTTCTTTTAATCCTAATCTAAAACTCATGTGGTTCAATTTGGCCCACTTAATTCAAAAATAAACCACATGATTTAACTTGAATCAACTAAATCAAATGGAGCCCTACAAATATATTTATTAATGTAGTAAATTAAAATAAAAATAAAAACAAGTTTGACACTATTTTTTAATAAGAGAGAGAGAGAGAGAGAGAGAGAGAGAGTTTATATGGTTTTAAAAGTATAAGATAATTTATATTTGTAATTTTTTTATCATTAAATTTGTATTGAGATTAGTATTTTTATAAAGTCAACCAAAGAGGAAAAAAAATAAAATAAAAAACACTAATCCTAATATAAATTTAATGATAAAAAATTTAAAAGTATTAATTGTCTTATACTTTTGAAAACTATATATATATATATATATATATATATATATATATATATATATATATATATATATATAAAAAATAGTCATACTATCTTATATAGGTATATATAAGTATACATCCCTTTAGGGGTATATATCTTATACCTCACTCCATTCTGGGATGGGGTAAATTTCACTCGTCACATCAAGTGACGAGTAAAATAATATGCACCCCAGAATAGGATGGGGTGTAGGATGTACACCCATAAAGAGGTGTACATCTAGCATCCCTCATCTTATATATTATTTAAAATATTTTTATTTATTTATTTTTTACGATATAGAGATTTTTTTAAATAAAATATTAGAATTCCTTTTTATATAAAATAGAGATAAGGAGGAAAGTGTGTGTGCCTCTGTGTGTGTGTGTGTGTGTGTGTGTGTTGGGGGGGGGGGGGGGGGGGGGGAGTCCGAGAGTTTGTCGTCAAAAAAAAAAAAAAAAAAAAAAATTAAAAGAACAAAAAAATAATAATAATGAAACAGTTAGTGAGGAACGCGGTGCAGGCAATGTTTATTAGTAAATATTTTTATATATTTTATTTAGAATATATATTTTATATTTTATTTATTTTAAAATAAAATAAAATTTATTTATTATTTAGTAAATAAATATATATTATAAAATAAATATGATATAAAATATATAAATAACGTTGCTTAAAAGTTACAGAATAGCTGGCAAGTACGGATCCTGGAAAAGAGTGGTGGGTTGAAAGTGGAAGGCATGTGAAGCTTACCATTCAAACCTACCGATCCTGCCCCGGGCGGCCCCCTCCTTCTTCTTCCTAAACTATCACACACTCCTCCATCCATGGTTCGGAAATTCTATCATCCTCCTCCTCCATGCTGCTGCTCCGGGGAAAGCTCAGGCTCCTCCACAAGATGCGCAGTGTCCCCAATCCTCCTCCCCACCCGCCCGGCGCGGAGCTCCAGAATCGGCGGGGCGGGGGCCTCGCCCACTCTGACGAGACCGATCGCTTGGAGTTCCACGTTAGCCTCTATCCTCCTCACCATCCCCATTTCTGGGCCTCCGCTTCTCCTCGCCATCCCCTTTTTTTTTTTCCTTTTGTTTTCTTCTTGTTGAGTTCATTCAGCAGTGTTTTGTTTTTTGTTTATTATTATATATATATATATATATATATATATATATATATTTTAAAAAAATGTTTTATTACGTCGCTCGGTTCTGCAGCTATCTCAAAAGGTGATTAATTTAGAAGCATTGCAACGCATTGCTTGGAATGGCCTTTCCCGTGGAGGAGAGCTGCGCGCCACAATTTGGATGGTCGGAGTTATTGCAATTTTCCGAGTCCTGTTTCTTTTTATTTTTTTCCCCGTATCGCTCTTATCAAAACTACTACATGTTGTTTGCTCTTCTTTTTTTTTTTAATTTCCCTTGTTTGCTCCCGTGCCCTGTAACTCTGCGAGCCTGAATAAAACACCCGAGTTTTATTTGGTAATCTTACTTCTCGAGCGAATTTCGAGCTGGCCAAACACGTATTGAGGCATTCCCGTTCAGTTGCTCGCTTTGACGCCGTACACTTTCACGCTTCATTCGATTGCGTGTTATATATATATCCCTCGCTGTGATCCATTCTGTAGAAAGAGGCCAGCTCGTAAACACCTGGGCGCAAAGATAGATTTCGTAGCTAAGTCCGACAGCCTCTTTTCTCTGTATCTTTAACCAAGTGTAAACTTACTGTACGAATAATCCGGAAAGCATGTTTTCTAGACTGAATCGTGCTAATGGTTTTCGAGGTAAAGCAGCTTTTCTTGGGTTATTTACCCGTTGAAAGAGATGCATGGGAAACAGAGCTGGCCAGAAATAGATCAAGATATGCTGAGCTGAAGGATGAACTTCTCGCAAATCCTGTAAGCATGCGCATATCTGATCATTGCACTCTTCCCTGTTCTTTCGCTGCTTATTATCGGCTCCGTAGGAATTGAATTTCGGCATTGATGAATTTCTATTTTCTAATGCTTGGATTTCTTTCATTATATGGAAATTTTTGTGTAGGCAGTCGGAGTCCTCGAGGACGAAGGGTGAAGCATCCACTTCGAACAAGCGGCATGCAAAATATGACGATGATGGTCTACTGTCCCGCCGTGAGGTTTTTAATGGGAATCATCCTTTAAGTCTTGGCAATGGTAGTGTCTGGCGTCAATTTTTCAAGGTGAACTAAGAATTTTCAAGCTTTTATGTTTATTTATGGCTATGATAATGCTGCTCGACTGATAACCGAAGCTAGTCTCTCTCCTAGGATGCAGAGATTGTGGAGCAGATTGATCGTGATCTACTGCGAACCCATCCCGACATAGATTTCTTTTCAGTAGATTTTCCTTCTAGTGAAAAGCATCGGGTAAACGATTCGGAGTTCGGTGTTTTATTCCTTCTTACTTGTGTTCATTTTTGTTCGATCGAAATTCCATTTGATGGCAGGATGCCATGAGGAACATTCTTCTTCTGTTTGCGAAACTTAATCCGGCAATAGGCTATGTACAAGGGATGAATGAGGTCTTAGCTCCACTGTACTATGTATTTAGGATGCAAGCGGATGAGCAAAATGCTGTAAGATTATCTTTCCATTTGCTTTTTTCAGCCTCACAATTGTGACACATATGCTTGTCTCAAATAGTAAGTAGAGTCCTTACCTAATAGCTGTTATGTTTGTTCCACTATCTATCAAGAATTATTTAGCTCTCCATTTCTCTCCTTCATTGAACTGTGAAAACTTATTGCTGAATTACATCATTCTTTCTGCTTCAAAAAAAAAAAAAAAGAAGACTTTGCCGGCATTTTTCAATTTGCTAATTTATCTTCAAAAGTTTTAACTGAGTATCATTTGTCTCCCAACTGTTCTTTTGTAGTTTTTCTTAATATCTCTGTTTTTCAGTCAAATGCAGAAGCAGATAGTTTCAGCTGCTTTGTTCGGTTGTTAAGTGGATCTGTGGATCATTTCTGCCAACAATTAGATGATAGCTCCGTGGGCATCCATTCTACCCTCTCGCGCTTATCTGAACTTCTAAAAATCAATGATGAAGAGCTCTGGCAGCATCTGGAGAACACAAAGGTTGTTAGTGAAATTTCATGTATTATTATTTGTTGTTGATTGCATCTATGCTGTTGTAGTTTCCAAATTTAGTGAGATTGCTGATATCTAAAGACAATCTCTCTTTTTCTTGTTACACTGGTAACTTGATAGCTTATGATCGGATTGTGATATATTGATTGTCCTAAGTAGCTCTTGGTATGAACAATATTCTTAAGTAGGCGTTTTTGAAAGATTACTTCTCTAGGTTTTAAAGTGATGACTCAAAATATTGGATCAGACTTGACTATTGGGTTTGTGGCGATGCAATAAACCTTGCCAAGTAGTGTATTTCTTTTATTTGATTCTCAACTGGAGTTCTGTTTAATAATGTTCAGGAAGTTTTGACTATAGCGCGTATGTCCAGTACTGTAGTTTATCATATTCTGAAAGGTATAATTGCTTGCTCATTCTTAATCGCCTATAAACATCTTCTTATGTCTTTTTGACTACAAGTGCCCCACAAAGAAACTATAAGAGATGTGCTAATTAAGATATTCAAGCATCGAAAACAGTTGTCATTAATTTGTGCTGCTGTACTAATCACACTAGTAAACTTTCATTATCTCCTTTTGATTTCTGAATCATTGTTTTAAAAGCATTCTGCAAGCCAAGAATCATAGAATATATGGTTTCATACATTAGTTGCCTACTCAAGTTGTTGGCTTTCTTATCTAGTACCATCTGCAGCTGAAAGTTAGTATGTTCTAGTAGCATAGCTGAGTACGTGGTTGCTGCTGCTTTTTTTTTGTGTGTGTTTCCAATCTCTGTATCTTCTTCCAAATTCTGACGAGGAAGAATGGTCACCATCATCGAGCTTAATATAAAATCTAACTATATGCATGTAAACATCATTCTTGTGTTATATGTTTGCCGAAGGATCTTATTATACCTTTGCTAATATTGCTGATGGCATCTTCCTTGCTACTTTGATGCAAGCATTGTGGCCTCATAAGACAGCTGTACCGAGCGAAACAACTGTTCTATTAGATTGAACACAGTGGTGCACTGTGTAAGCTTATTGTTCACTGCTGAAAATTAACTAGGTTTTTCTCATGTTTGCAGTGATGTCAGATGTTCTTACCTGTTTCTTCTTTTTTTTTTTTTGGTTGCTTTGGTATATTCTGTTTGTGCCTCCATACAGCAATTGAGGGATAATTTTAAGTTATCAATTATACATTGTAAGTTTCTCACCATTTCTTGAGATATGCAGGTGAATCCTCAGTTCTATGCATTTCGGTGGATAACCTTGCTACTGACTCAGGAATTTAAGTTCCATTCTACAATGAGGATCTGGGATTGTCTTCTTAGTAATCCCTGGGGCGTGCAAGTAATTCTTATGGGCTTTCAGCTATGTTCTTTTGAATAATTTACATCCATTTCTTTGTAATATTCATGTAGAGGCATTAAATGAAATATGTTTTGATCATAGCCTGATTGAAGTTTTTGTACAGGAGATGCTACTGAGGGTCTGTTGTGCCATGTTGTTGTGTGCGAAACACGAGCTTCTGAATGGCGATTTTGCATCCAATTTGAAACTTCTCCAACATTATCCGGAAATAGATCTGGAAACTCTGCTAGATGTTGCTTGTCATCTGATTCCATGTTCGCCTACTCTTTTGCTCCATTGCTAGAACGTAAAAGATATACTAAAAAAGTCACGTAATCGATGGCAGTCAAATGATCTCTTGAGACACATTCCGCTAACTACATGTCGGCAATTTATGATTACTAGCATGTTATACGTACAGGAATGAAGATCTTTATGGAAATCGTCTGTAAATTGACAGGAAACATTAAATTTTACTGCAGCTACTGAAGAACTGATGTACCGATAGTTTCATAGATAAGATCTACTGGGCATCCTCTTGCCCAGATGATACTAAAATAGTGAGTTTCCCACCTGAAACCTGCATGATTTTAATTTGTGAAGTTTTATGTAATTTTAACATCTGTTAGCTGTTGTCGGAACATTGTAAAAAGTCTTCATTTATGGGCTAGCTTTCTTTTTTGCTTCAGACATTTTTGATAGTCCGCAAATTATCAAGTTTATATTCAGTACAGTAGCTCTGTACTTATTTTTGTCTCCGTAAACTGTGGGACAGGAGGATAAGGTGCATTTTTAGGTGAGTCGGGAGCCAGGTTGATCCGCTAGGTAATTGGGCTTGCGACCAAATTTAGTTCCGGTATGGGTTCTTGGTTGCACAGGGCAGAGAAATCGGGCCTACATTCCATGGCTTGGCTTCTCTTTGTTTGTCATTATTATATCTTGTGCATTGGCCAAGGGCTTGAAAGTATGGTCCAACAGTAGTAGTGAACTTGTGATGGTTCCCTACTTTGTTACAACTGAGCTGTTCTCTGTTGGGTTTTAGTGTATTTTGTTCTTTCATCGTTTCTGTTGCCAAGATCTGCATGCTGGGATATAAGGCCAGCTTGTTGGCAACAAGTTTGCCAACTATGAGATTTCATCTCCGCATAAATCATTGCTATAAAGCATAGTGTACTTGACTATGAAAATGCAAGTTCCAGTGTTGTATGTCTGTTTTTTTCTTTTTTTCTCCCCGAGAAACCGGTGTTGTATGATTTTTTTTTATTTTATTTATTTATTTTTTTTTTTTTTGTAATTACACGACTTTTTGTAATATTTAACCCTCCTTCTAATTTAGTGTTCTTTTAGTACTTCGGGATTATCGTATTTTTGTGGGTCGGTCGGTGTATGGCGTGAGTATTTTTCTGTGAAAGAGCATGAAAAATGATGACCGACGGTGCGATCGGATCTGAAATCCGATGTCATGGTCTCCCGAAACGGAATTTTTAATGATGCGGTGACTGAGCGTGCATCGGAATTCGTGCAAAATATCTTGCACCCGTATGGGATAATGAGAGTTTATCTCGTAGGAATAATTAATTAAATAATTAATTATTCGGTGACGGGAAGTAAAAACGGAATTTATTTGTACGTACGAGAGAAAAAAAAGAGGGAAAGACGAAATCCTAACCGAGAGAACTAAAAGAAAGAAAAGAGGAAAAAGGCGGAATCCTAACCGGAGGAAAGAAGGAGTAGAAAGACGCGAGATCCGGGCACCCCGAATCACGTACCGGAAGCAAGAACGCGAACGGTCGACCCCTCCGTCGGATTTCCGGGTGAGTAGAATTTACGTTCGTTGCATCTCGGGGGTTTTTTTGTACCTTTTTGTCGTTGTCCGCTCCGTCATTTTCTCTTTTGCTTCCGCCGCCCGCCGCCGTCGCCGCGCAAGTTAGGGCAAGACGCGGGCGGGCGGGAGGCGGGTGGTGCCGCTAGGGCACCGCACTGACGGGGAGGACGCGCGGTGCCGCTAGGGCACCCCGCGGGGGAAAACACCGCACCCGCGGGCGCCGCGCGGGCCCGCACCCGCACCGCGCGGGCAGTCTCCGTGCAGCCCGCAACCGCACCGTGCGGGCGCCGCGCGGGCAGTCTCCGCGCGGCCCCCACTCGCACCGTGCGGGCGCCGCGCGGGCAGTCTCCGCGCGGGCGCCACCCGCGGGCGCTCGTCGCGCGGCCTTGAGCCGCGCGGGGCACCCGCGGGCCGGCGGCCGACGCGCGGGCGCCGCGCGGGACATCCGGGGATGGCGGGCAACCCCCGCGAGCGACGACACCCACGGGAGGGGCGTGCGTGCGTGCGGGGAGCCGCCGGGTGATACCAGGGGCGCCGTTTTGGGGGTTTCGGCGCGGGATTAGTATGTTTTTCCGTTCTCCGATAATTGTATGCGTTTTTAACTATTATCTCTGATGACTTCTTTAGGTCCAGGTGCGCAGCGGGAGTGTGTTAAAGACCCCGAGTGTCCCGATCTTCCCGCTACCAGGTGGGTTCTTGTGCAACGAGTGCTGTAAGTGCATTTCGTGTTTTATGTCATCGTAAAGTAAGTAATAACCGGTTAATAAAGTAGATGAGATATTTCGTGTGTAATAATCTTTCGCATTAATCCGTACCGTTTCTTTATTGTAAACTGTGGCGACCAAGTGTCGCGGTGCTTAATATGCGCCGACTTCGGCAAACCAGTTGTTGGATGTTGCACGTACACAGGCGGATTGGCCTCCGCATGGGTGTACTTTTTCGGAAGAGTGGTCTGAACGACCCGTGTGCGCCACGTGTGTAGGGTGGGGACCTCTTCACGATAGCTAAACATGTCGCTCACGCATCGTGAAGGGGTAAAAGCATCATAAGTGTCACGTGGGGAGATCGTCGACTACCCTGACGTGACGGTGCCATTAAAACAGGTAATGTGGACTCCCGGCGAGGGAGAGCGAAAGGTTCCGGTGCAGAGTACTTAGTCTAAAACTTATTTGTATATCCTTGTTGAAGCATCTACTTTATTTGTCACTGACTTTACCCACTCCGTGACAGGTTCTAATAAGTATGGTCTCCGGGACGGTGGTGAGGCAACGCAATAAAAACCGTGGCCGCATGTGGCCCTTTATCTGAACTATTATTTTGGGTTATCTCTCTCTTGTTCCTAGTTAGCAGTAGTTCTTTTGGTGTGTTGTGGATCATGCTGGATATATGGTTAAGTAGTTAGTTGTTTGGATTTTAATTATGGTCCTTAAACTATGCGGCCGTTTTACGATGTCAAATATATTTCGAAAATGATTTTCAAGAATCGGGTGTCGTGTGGGCACCACTTTGAAAACCCTGTGGATTTATCCTTTCAAAACAATATAGCCGCCTTAATATAAAGGTGTAGACGTTTCTAAAGGAATGGGTGTCGTGTGGACACCGTTTGCAAACTCATAGGTTCATCCTAACGTTGTTGAATGTTGTTACACGCTCTTTTTCGTTCACTGTGGCTGTGTGGTTAAAGTTGTATGTGGTGGTTGTCATCGTTGGAATCGGGATACCGTGCATATAAAAAAAAGACTATGTCCGTGTGAATGGTGAATTTGTATATGTGGCGGGTCTGACACGCACCGGTGGGAGAGGTCATTTTCACTTGTATTTTAAAAAAAAAATAAACACATTTTCTATTTATCTAGAGACCTCCGGGTGTGACACCCTGCTAAACTAGTGCTGTATGTTTTCGCTCACCCAAACCCGTAGTATCGTTTGGTTCGGGGATTAGTGAGAATTAGTAGTACCAGGTATAAGTATAAAGTTGAGTATAAGGTAGGATAAATTAAAAAAGTGTTTGGTTGGGATATAGGTTAGTACTAGGTATAAGAAAAATAGTGTTTGGTTGGGATTGAAGAATAAGAGGGATAAATAGTTGACTTTTGCGTAAAAAGACGATAATGCCCTTATCCTTTTATATGGGGGTAAAAATTGATAAATAAATATTGTATTATAATTTTTTAAATAGAATTAATGTAATATTTATAATGTAATTAATTAGATAATATATAAAATTAGTGTTAATTATTTATATGTAAAAAATGATTAATATAATATAAAAATTATAATAAATTTTTCTGGTAAGATATTATGTATTAAAAAAATAATAATTAGTGTTAAAATTAGTGTTTAATTATTTTTTAATCTAAAAATTGTATTAATTATTTATTTTGCGTTGGGAACGAGGATGCGGTACGAGGGAGAGGTTTTTTACCCGGCGGCGACGAAGAGCTACAGGGAAGGCCGAGAAGCGGCGGCGGCGACGACGATAATAATAAGTATTTATTATTTATTTTGTATATGTTAAATAATTATTGTAATATCTATTAATTAATAAATTAAATGGTATATAAAATGAGTGTTAATTATTTTTTATTTAAAAATTGATTAATATTATCTAAAAATTACAATAATTTTTCTGATAAGATATAAATTTTTAAAAAATCAATAATTAGTGTTAATTAGGTTTAAAATTAGTGTTAATTTTAATACACTAATTTAAAATTAGTGTATTAATTTTAAATTAGTACACTAATTTTAAATTAGTGTACTAATTTTAAATTAGTGTAGGAGGGAGATGCTTCGATTGGGAACCGTGCAGGGCAAAAGTGAGGAGAGAGAGGGAAAAGTAGTTCTGGGTAGTGGGGATAGAATAGGAGTTGTTCCGGGACAAAAAATAAAAGGGAGGAATTGGTGTTCCCCCCTTATTCAAAAGTGTTTGGGTATATCCCCCTTTGTACCCCAAGCCTTTGTTTGGTTCGGGTACAAAGGGGGATATCCCCCCCTTTGTACCCAAACACTTTGGAACAGGGGGGGGAATTCG
Source organism: Tillandsia fasciculata (assembly GCA_029168755.2). Lineage (NCBI taxonomy): Eukaryota > Viridiplantae > Streptophyta > Magnoliopsida > Poales > Bromeliaceae > Tillandsia > Tillandsia fasciculata. The sequence continues at coordinate 261,624 of CM054940.1, read as the reverse complement.
AATCCCCCCCTTTTCCCTTTTGTCCTGGTACAAGCAGGGACGAGATCCCCCCACCCCGAATAACTCCAACTTTCTCTCTCCTCTTACCCTTGCACACTTTTCCCCACTCCTCTTCTCCCCTCTCATCTCTCCTCTTCTCCCATCACCTCCCTCCTCTTCTCCCATCTCCTTCCCCAAACGAGGTGATGCGCTTCCACTGCAGCGTCAGTGGCGGCGTGGCCGAGGGGATCTACGACGCGAGGGTGGCGACGTGCGCGGTGGCGGCGGGGAAGGGGGCGGAGCGGTTCCGGACCTTCGCGGGGAGCGGCCGCGCCCACGAGAGCGTCGTCGGCTGTGGCGGCGCGGGGCGGAGGGCGATGCTCTCCCTTGCTTCCTAATTATCTACAAGCTTAATAATTAGTCACCAAAAAGAAAAAAAAAAAAAAATTTATATTATAACCCACAAAATTAACACTTCTAATTAATATCCCCTTCGTTTTTCTTTTTTTTCCATTTTCTAACTCGTTTATGTGACTAAATCCTAATTTTTGTGTGGTGTGTGGTGTGGTGTGTTCTTAATTTTGGTGTGTTGTGGTGTGGTGTATGTGCAGTAGACCCAAAAGAATAGATTTTTTTTTGTGGTTGGTAGGGTAAAATGTGATGTAAAAGATGCTCTCTTTTTTATGGTATTGTTTGGTAAACACTAATTAACACTAATTATTGCTTTTTTAAAATTTTATATCTTACCAGGAACAATTATTATAATTTTTAGATAATATTAATCAATTTTTAAATATAAATAAGTAACACTAATTTTATATACCATTTAATTTATTAATTAATAGATATTACAATAATTATTTAAAAAAAACAAATTAAATAATAAATAATTATTATTATCGTCGCTGCCGCCGCCTCTCGGCCTTTCCTGTAGCTCTTCGTCGCCGCCGGCTAAAAAACCTCTCCCCCGTACCGCATTCTCGTTCCCAACGCAAAATAAATAATTAATAAAAATTTTAGACGAAAAAATAATTAACACTAATTTTAACACTAATTAACACTAATAATTGATTTTTAAAAATTATATATCTTACTAGAAAAATTTATTTAAATTTTTATATAATATTAATCATTTTTTACATATAAATAATTAACACTAATTTTATATATTATATAATTAATTACATAATATATATTACAATTATTATATTTAAAAAGTTATAATACAATATTTATTTATCATTTTTTAATACATATAAAAAGGTAAGGGTATTTTCGTCTTTTTACTCAAAAGTCAACTATTTATTCCTCTTATTCTTCAATCCCAACCAAACACTATTTTTCTTATACTGGTACTAACTTATATCCCAACCAAACACTATTTTCATTTATCCTACCTTATACTCAACTTTATACTTATACCTGGTACTACTAATTCTCACTAATTCCCGAACCAAACGATACCCAAACAAACAATGCCGTAGGATGCTGGAATAAGGTCGTGTTACTTAAGGCGAGATGTTGACTACAAATCTAGGACGTACATCTCCATCATCCGTCTATCGTACAGTTTCATCGGAACAATTTCTTTTTTTTTTGTACTTCTTTTCCAAGAAAAAAAAAAGGAAAATCTATAGAGTTTTACTGGTACAATCTAATAATTATTCTCCAAGATAGGGAGTGAAAAAACAAATCTGGGGAGTTGCTGCCGCAAGAAAGCTTGTGTGGTGCAGATACGAACAGAATTGTCGGCAGCTTAGGTGTCACCATTCAGTGCGTAGGCTTCAGCTAATTGAGTTGCGCGTCCATTCCCGTGATGCGGACTTTGCGAAGTGGCAAATAGTCAAAGCTAGAAAAGTACGCAAAATATAATTAATGAATTTGTTTGCATACATAGCAGTTTGAAATTAATTTGTATTTTATTCATTTAAAAATGTCAATTTGATATTATATAAAATGTTAAAATGCTTAATAGTTTACAAAATGTTATCCGTACCGTACCGATCTGACGGATCTGTAACATTTCTCGGGACCAATCTCTACTGGCTGGAAAAGAATGAAAAGGAAGACATTATTATTACCAGAATAGCATCTTAATTAGAAGGTTTTTTCAAAATTTGTTTACATGGTAGAAAAATAGAATATGTATTATAAAGTGTTTCGATTGGTTTGCATAGATATCTATAAAATACAATACTGCGGACGTCCGGTCCGGGTCTTGCAAGAATCGCGGCACGGTGTTATTGGACGAAGCAGCCAGCACGGGAATTGGGTCGGCCCCATCTTCTCTCGTCCGTGGCAGTGTGGGACCCAAGTCCCAACCCACCTCTTATGGCTCTATGCCTCTGTACGTGCCTCTATCTCCTTCCTGTTCCTGCTATGCTATCGCAATATATATATATATATATATATATTCGAGTTTCGTCGCGAATAGTTAATATTTTAATCAATTAATATATATAATTATTAAAATTTAAAAATTTAAAAAATATAAAATTGGTATAACTTTTTGTACATTATATTTTTATTAATATTTTTTAACTTTTAGTATTTGCATTATAATAATTTTACTTAAACATTCAATTAAACTTAATGGTTAAAATTTTCTATAAATAAAATTTTTAATTATAAAGTTAAAATCAGAAAATTTATTTTTAAATTGCTAAATATGTAAGAATGTCTTTATTTTGTTAAAAGTGATTGAAAAAAGAATAAATTATTATATACACATAGAGAACTAATTTTTTATATCAAAATTTAATTAAATATATCCTATTTATAAAATATAATAATTTAAATATATTTATTCAATTAAATTTTAAAATTTTTATTATAGGTTTTAAGTATGTAGTGTATACCTAATATATAGTAATGTTTCATATACCGTAAAGTATATTAGAAGATTAATAAAATATCTGATACTCATACATCGCAAAATATATTAAAAAATTAATAAAATATATAATACTTAATATTCTAAAATAAAATATGATATACTATATATATTATAAAATATTTAAATACTTTATTTAAATATTTAATAAATATTTTAAAATTAATTTTCAGTACACCGAGTGCATTCAATATTTTTTTTTTAATGTGTTGAGTATTTTTATTGATTCCTTTTTTAAAAACTAAGATGGGAAGACAACTAGTAATAATATAGATTCTTTATAGAATTCTCAAATTATATATATATATATATATATATATATATATATATATATATATATATATATATATATATATATATATATATATATAGGATGTTGAATTGGAATCGAGCGTGGAGCGGAATGGGTCGCGGGTGCTGGTGGGGTTCATACTTGATACTCTTATGATGCTTCATCGGAACAGGTGGCCTTTAAAATGATGGTCCACTTTTTTTTTTATTTTTTATTTTTTTTTTCTTGCCTTCATCTGTCCGGTCTCATCCGAATTCAACGGCATTGCGCTGCGTCGGCAGGAATCGATCCCCCTTTGACTGTTTCGTACATGGGATGATGTCGGCACTGCTGCCTCAATTGTTAACTATTATTATTATTATTGTTATTTTTCTATTGTCAATTCATACTCCTTAATTCTCGATGGGGGCAAAGTCGGAAAGACAGAATTAGGCAGTTACATTTCACCTACATGCTTTAATTAAGGGGTCCTCTCACTGACCCAGTTGGACTGTGATCCAAAGAACTCTTTGGACTGTAATTTTTTTTTTCTTTTTAGATTTTTAATATATAAGGAAGAGTCTAAAAAGAGCTATATAAGTGAATAATTTATTCAACTATAATTTTTTTTTTTTATTTTTTATAATTTGGAAATATGTGATAAATTATAATTATTTTCCGCAAGCATCCAGATGAGGTTGGGCTTGATGATTATTTGCAATCTGGATGGACTTGAACAACGTGCGCGTTGGCAGGAGAGGACACAACTAGTAAGGGCATATTTCAACCGGCAAGAAAGAATCGTCTGCAAACCACGTGGTATTTGTGTTACTTTTTTAAAAAAATTGTTGAGAGTCGGTCATACCTGTTCCTTTTTGGCACGATGCAAGACGTCAGGCGCCAAGCCAAAGTGCCAAACACAGTGAAAAAGCTCGAATATATATATATATATATATATATATATATCAAGCATTATTCGGCAGTTATTGTACTAGGCAGACCCAAATCCACAGGAGTAATTCCCCAAGCCCACAGGAAACACCTCTGCTGCAGAAAGATAGGCTTAGCGATATCAAATGTAAATTATTTCACCGCAGAAAAATGTCACCCAATTAAGCCAATCTTCCGTCCCAGCAGAAACATGTGCTGCGTACTGGTAGACGCATTAGTTGACATGGTTACTATTATTTAGTTATACACATGATCCGAAGAGAAAAATTTTCAAGTCAAATCTGTGCACCTTGGATCGTGTGCCACGTTTTATTGTTATTATTCTTATAATAATAAAATAAAATAAGATAAGATAGATGTGTATATATAATAATAATAAAAATAATGCTACATATACATTTTAAAAGATGTGTATATTTTACACTCATTCATGTGAAAAAATCACTTCACAATTTGTAAAGTGACATCTCACCACATCCTACCTATTAGATGAATAAAATATGTGATGTATACTCTAAATGGATGTACATTTTTCTAATAATAGTAATAATAATAAGTTTTAGTTTACATTAAAAAACTTAAATGCGGTCATATCATGTCGCCAACATGACTCGTCGACTCCTCTTCCCCTTTCCATCCGACCGTTGGTTGGCTGGGTCCGGAGAGATCTGCTTTCTTTTTCCCCACTTGTTCTCTCTCTACACGGAAAAGATCAAAAGACCCCCCCCCCCCGTCCGCGTGTATTCATCATTCTCCCTCGTCCGTCTCCTCTGGGTTTTGGCTGCTTGTCTACTCCTCTCTTCCCTCATCTTCCCTCTTCTCTTCTCTTCCGATCGCTCCTCTCGGTAAGGTCTTCAATCTCGCTGTAGCATCTTTTTTCCCCCCTTTTTCGCACAGCACACTGGAATGGGTCTGGGTGGGATCGATCTATAGGTGCATTTTGTTTTTTTTTTTTTTTTTTTTTTTTTTTTTTTTTCTTCTTTTCTCTGCTCTCTCTCGGACTTTGGTTTCTTCTACCTTGGCCCCTCTTCCCTTCGTAAATCGTAACTAACAAGTCAGGGACTTGGTCGATTTCTGGGTGGTTCATTGATCCTACTCCGATATGTGAGAAAATATCTCTTTCCTCTCGAGTTTAGGATCGTTTATCGGAGTTATATCTCCGTCGGATCCCGTTCCATGCTTGCTTGCGTGCTTTAGTTAAGTCAATATCGGGCGTTGACTTCACTCCGCCTCTTGTAAAACCTCTCTCGTATCTCTGGATCTGCTGCGTCGCTGCTTCACTGGCATCGCAAGTATCATACACTTTCACTGGGCTTAGATCTCTAGGCCTGTAGCATTCTCAACCACTGTTGTGTTATGCTTTGTCCCCATTTATTCCTCGCTCAATAAATAGTCTCTGATTTTTGGTTTCTTTTCCTGCAGTAGCTTATCAATTGTATTACCTATTATTTTTGCCCAGATTAATTTATAATATATATATATATGTATGTATGTATGTATATTGCGCAGGTGGTAAGCTATGGCGCAGATTCTGCTCCATGGGACGCTTCACGTCACCATTTTTGAGGCGGATTCGCTCTCCAATCCCCACAGAATGACCGGCGGAGCTCCAAAAATCTTCCGCAAGGTGCTTGAATTGCAAGCTACTCTGATTCCTCCAATGCAAGCTCTTTCATACATTAGATTTGCTTTCATTTTTTACTATCTGCACTTCTCAGCACTCAAGAAATTTTAATTGGCTAGTTAGAATGTTTTGCTGTAGCTAATATTTCATAGAGAGAGGGAAGGACAGAGGGAGGGAGGGAGATAAGTTTTGCAATTACAGCTGGGGTTAAATTCCATTCCTTTCCTGCTGTCGAAATCAAATTAATTCTTTGGATTAGTTTGATTGATGAATATTCATGTAATCCCTAAGAACGAAAGGCGGCGATGCATTATGCAAGTTTGTACATAACAATCTAGTTAATTCATATTCAAATTCAACACCACCGGAGTGATTCTCAATTGAATTATGTTCTTATGAAAACAACTCACTGCTTTGTGTCCTTTTGTAATTTTTTCGTCCTTCTCTTTAAACTGTCTATTGTTTTTTTTCCTTTTTTTTTTTTTTTTTTTTTTTTTTTGAGCGCGGTTATTCTGCAGGTGAAAGGTAATTTGTTTTCATGTATTGACTGCAGTTTGGCTATGATTTTTTTTTTTTTTAAAAAAAATTGACTTCATATGGAAACTTTTTCTTGAACTCTTTCCAGCTTTTTCTTAATCCCAAATTTATGCTTAGCCGGCATTTTCGGACAGCAGATTCAATTTCGTACATCTGTATTTGCACGAATACAAGAAAGCATGTGCATATCAATGTACTGAAAGTTCCAAATTCTATATCCTTTAATTAGTGATTAGCTTTTTTTTCATGTGTTCTGCATCTTCCCTTTCTTCTTCAGTTTTCCATTTGTTTTCACCTCTTTAAATCCTTCTGTGCAGCTTGTTGAAGGAGTTGAGGATGCTGTGGGTCTTGGAAAAGGTGCCACCAAACTTTACGCAACTATTGACTTAGAGAAGGCCAGAGTTGGTCGAACAAGAATGCTATCAAATGAGCCTGTCAACCCACGGTGGTATGAATCCTTTCATATTTACTGTGCTCACTTGGCCGCCGATGTCATTTTCACTGTCAAGGTTGATAACCCAATCGGGGCATCCCTCATTGGGAGGGCTTATTTGCCTATTCAAGACATTCTTAATGGTGACGAAGTAGATCGATGGCTTGAAATTTGCGATGATCACAAAAATCCTCTTCATGGAGGGGCCAAGATCCATGTGAAACTTCAATACTTTGATATCACAAAAGATCGTAATTGGGCGAGGGGCATAAGGAGTAAGAAGTACCCTGGTGTTCCTTATACGTTTTTCTCACAGAGGCAGGGTTGCAAAGTTACTCTTTACCAAGACGCGCACGTCCCCGACAACTTCATTCCCAAAATACCCCTTGCTAACGGCAACTACTATGAACCTCACAGATGCTGGGAGGACGTCTTTGATGCAATCAGCAATGCCCAGCATTTGATTTACATTACTGGCTGGTCGGTGTATACTGAGATCACCTTAGTTAGGGACTCTAAGCGGCCAAAACCCGGAGGGGATGCTACTCTCGGGGAGTTACTTAAGAAAAAGGCCAGTGAAGGTGTGAGAGTCCTTATGCTTGTGTGGGATGATAGGACTTCAGTGGGGCTGTTGAAGAAAGATGGACTGATGGCCACGCATGATGAAGAGACCGCGAATTACTTCCAAGGCTCCGATGTGCACTGTGTTTTGTGCCCTAGAAATCCCGATGATGGAGGCAGCATTGTTCAAGATCTTGAGATTTCTACCATGTTCACTCATCATCAAAAGATTGTAGTCGTCGATCATGAGATGCCTAACAAGGGCTCCCAACAAAGGAGGATTGTGAGCTTTGTTGGGGGAATTGATCTTTGTGATGGCAGATATGATACCCAGTTCCATTCTCTGTTCAGGACTTTAGACACGGTCCATCACAATGACTTCCACCAGCCAAATTTTGGCGGCTCATCGATCAAGAAAGGCGGACCAAGGGAGCCATGGCATGATATTCACTCGAGACTAGAAGGACCTGTTGCCTGGGATGTCCTTTTCAACTTTGAGCAGAGATGGCGAAAGCAGGGTGGCAGGGATCTTCTTGTACAGCTCAGGGATCTCTCTGACATCATCATACCCCCATCTCCGGTGATGTTTCCAGAGGACAAAGAAACATGGAATGTTCAGCTCTTCCGATCCATTGACGGTGGTGCTGCTTTTGGCTTCCCTGAGACCCCGGAGGATGCTGCTAGAGCTGGGCTTGTTAGCGGAAAAGATAATATTATAGATAGAAGCATTCAGGATGCTTATATTAATGCCATTAGAAGGGCAAAGAATTTCATCTATATTGAGAACCAATACTTCCTTGGTAGTTCGTTTAACTGGAAACCTGATGGCATCAAGCCTGAGGAAATTGGGGCATTGCATTTGATCCCAAAGGAGCTTTCTTTAAAGATTGTTAGTAAAATTGAAGCTGGGGAGAGGTTTACTGTCTACATTGTAGTCCCAATGTGGCCAGAAGGTGTTCCAGAAAGCGGTTCTGTTCAAGCCATTTTGGATTGGCAGCGGAGGACGTTGGAGATGATGTATACTGACGTCATACAAGCTCTTCAAGCTAAGGGTATTGAAGCTAACCCCAAGGATTATCTCACCTTCTTTTGCTTGGGGAATAGGGAGGTGAAGAAGAGTGGAGAATATGAACCGGAGGAGCATCCAGAGGCAGACACAGATTATATCAGGGCTCAGCAGGCCAGGCGGTTCATGATCTATGTTCACGCCAAAATGATGATAGGTACTGTTCTCTCTCTCTTTTAAAATAAAAAAATCTCATGCACACGATGCCTGTCAAAAATTTTCAAGGAATTTACTGTTGTTATGCCAACCAGGTTAAGTGTAGTACGTAAAATATCATGGTTCCTGCATATTTTGGCTCCACAATTGTTGCTGAAACCCTTAGAAACTGAGTGAGCTGCTAAGTTTTAAATTAGCTGGTGAAGTGTTTTTTGGACCCTGCAACACTAGCAACCTGATAGATCCAATGCTGACATAGCTCAGATATGTTGTACTTTGATTTGATCCCAACTCCAAACTCCAGTTTTTGTCAACTTGCTTTAGGCACACAGGTCAAAATGAAAAGGCAAAGTAGAAAAATTACAAGGCTTATGCAGCTGAAATAAAAGGCAATTAGTTCCTGGCATTTAAGGATCCTTTGGAGCGTGAAGCAAGTTGAAATAAGATTATCTGTTAAAGTGTTCCTATGCCGACATGAGGTTAGCTGTCATGACTCCATGGCTGCAGGATATTTCGACTCTTTTTTGCACAGTCAAGCACCTTGTACCTCACCATCTTCCTATTGCAATAAATTCGAAGTGCTTAATGTTACATGCCTTTGTTCTCAGTGTCAAATAAATTAGAAGTCTTTTGTTTGAGATGCTTAATTGTAGCTTCTTTGTCTTTTTTTAAAGATTATGATAAGAACGGGGAAGTTTGTAATGCCCTAATAGTCTTACATCGAATAAGAAAGAGATTACGATTGAGTATATAAGGATCATAGACCTTAATAATAATAACCGGATTTAAATATTTTGGGCTGGTGGTTGGGACCCAATTAGTTATTATTGCTAGCGGGCCGGGTCAATACATTTTGGTATCAGAGCTCAATACCAATCGAAAGTGTGAGAACTAAGTGCTATACGGAATAAAATGCTATACAGTGGGTTTGGAGGGAGTCACCTATTGAACCAGCAGGAGTCATCTCTAGAATCTCACATCGCCTAGTAATTATGGTCTATATGTGTGATTGAGTTTGGACCTGGCGAGAATGTCAGGTTCTCAACGTAGGGAGTTTGTAGCATCCCAATACTCTCAAATCGGATAAGAAAAGGATTATGATTGGATAGATAAGGATTAGGGATCTTAATAATAATAATAATTAGTTTTAAGCATTTTGAGCCGGTGGTTTAGCCCAATGAGTTATTAGTGCTAGCGGGTTGGATCTTTACAAAAAAGACATGATCTATTAGAAAAATTTATTAGTTGAACTCTTTTATGTAATCGAAGTGTTGAAAGAGTTTAGATGAGTTGTAGTTTTCTAAAATTTCGAGAAATTCGTCTATGCTTGATTTACTGTTTGATTTACAGCTTTTGGTTGAAATTGTATGTTTGAAACTTTGAATGATTACTTCCAACTCCCGTAGCCCATCCTATCTTTTAAACTAATTGCGCAGACTGTATTCTTCTTCATTTGAAGTAAGTGCCGCAGGCGCTCTCCACATGCATAAAAGAGTCATAATACTAATTCTCTGCATTTGGTTGGTTTCAGTTGATGATGAATACATCATAGTGGGATCAGCCAACATCAACGAGAGGTCAATGAACGGAGCCAGGGACTCGGAGATTGCCATGGGCGCTTACCAACTACACTATCTGACTACCCGGCAGCAGCCGGCAAGAGGGCAGATCCATGGCTTCCGGATGGCTCTATGGTACGAGCACCTCGGAATGCTGGATGATGCCTTCCAGAATCCGGAGAGTGTGGAGTGTGTTCAGAAGGTGAACAAGATTGCAGACAAGTACTGGGACCTCTACTCCAGCGACAGCCTCGACCATGACCTCCCCGGCCATCTCCTACGCTACCCTATTGCCATCACCAATGAAGGAGTGGTTACTGAGCTTCCAGGGATGGAGTTCTTCCCTGACACCCGGGCCCGTGTACTTGGTGCCAAAAATGACTACCTCCCGCCCATCCTCACCACATAAGAAAGCTCCGTGTGCACTCTTTAGCACTTCTATATGACTTGTTCTTTCTGGTTTTTGTTTTTTCTTCCCAAGTAGTACTGTAAGAAGTTTAAGCAATAATTTGATGTGGGAACTTGAGGACTGATTTTTATTCATGTTGTCCGGTGTTTAGATAATGCTTTGTTGATTCTCAACTTGGAAGGTGATGCTGATTTTGTCCTTGTGTGGAATTATTTTCTTCTCGTTTCCTTCTTGCTGCTGCTTAGTTTTGTTGTCATGTATTTTTCCACCTCTGCATTTATCCCCCCCACCCCAAGCTTCCTAGATTAAATGGAAGTAAATTGGAGGTTCCATAAGATTCTAATTCAGAATTCTTTACTATGGTACTATAAAGTAGGGCGCGATATTTTTAATATTTTATATTCAAAGTAAACTGTGATTTTAGCCACCCAGCATCTGAAAAGGCTTCTGCTCCGCCTTGAACTTTCATCAGCATAGATGTAGAAGGAAAGATAAATAATGTAAAGAAATTAGAGGTGTAATATATGCATGCAAAGGTATCTACAGTCAACTAGCTTAGTCACTCAAACGTCCAATCTTTTCCGTTCAGCAATGGCTGGCAATGGTTGACGGAAAACGAGTTCAAATGCTCGAATTCATGACTCTGTGACCAGCATGCCCCTCTTTCGTGGGATATCATTAAGCCACTGTGAAGGTTAAGTCATTGTCACTAACCATGCCTATTTGTCTCCAACTATGGCTGCCAATGAACTCATGATTGGCCTGAAAATAATTCCAAGTAGCTCAAAATTATTTCAAGCTAGTTTAATTTATGTTTTGATAAAAATAATCGATCTTATTATTAATTTATTATTACTAGTGCTTGCTACTACTTTTAGTGTTACTGATTAGTATTAAAATTTGAAAGCAATGTCAACCAAAAAAATTTAAAATAATATTTAAAATTACTGCATTTCTGTTCAAAAAATAATATTTATATATATATAATTTATTTATTTTTTAACTACATCTAGTCAAACAAGAGTGAACTAAGGTTACCTTATTTATTTATCATTTATCTAGGGATACCAGCACCTAGCACTAATTACTTGGTGCTATTAATTATATAGTAACATAGTTATATATATATATATATATATATATATATATATATATATATATATATATATATAATCAGACTGGAATATTATTAATAGTTTCAAATCATTGATGCTATTAAGTTTTTAACCCTTAGATTAAAAAATATGTGGTTGATATGATAGTGAGCCCCTTGAATTTAATAGGTGGTTGAAGAAATAGTAAAATCTAACGGATGAAAATGATCAAAGAGATTGATCTAAGGGTAGAAAACTTGATAGTACCAATAACTTCGTACTATTAATAGTATAGTAGCCGGAATATATATATATATATATATATATATATATATATATATATATATATATATATATATATATACACTACAACAAAATAGACTTTTAGCGACAATTATTTTTCACTTTCCCGGCGATTATAATTGCCGCTAAATAGTTTAACGGCAATTATAATAATCGCCGCTATTAGCAGGGTCGCTAAAAGTTATGGCGGCATTTGTTTCGACGGTTGGTAAAAACCTAAACAAATGCCGCTAAATAATATATAATAGTAACTATTATAAATGCCGCTATAATTATCTATAATTGTCACTAAAAACATATTAAATAACTAGTAAATAGGATCTATAGCATCAATTATTTTGAGACTCTTTAAATTAACATTTAAAAATAAATTACTCATGCAAACAATTTTAAATTCGATTACATTCAACAATCGTCAAATAAAAGAAGCCAAATTATTTAGCCAAATAAGAATTTGCACAGTAAAAATATAATTGTCAATTAAAAATTACATTCAAAGCTTTCAATCTAAAAAAAAAATAAAACCTAAAATGAAATAAATCAGAAGCATTTCAAGCTTCTGATTCATGCAAGCTTCCGCAAGTTGGTTTTTCACACTAGGGGGTGCTACTCGTTTTGTCGAAGCCTTTCGTGTTTTGAGTGTCAAGGATACGTTATCGGCAAATAAATAACAAGGCCGATATAAACTGTTTATTAGATGCTTTCAAGCAAAAGAGAATTTATGCATAAGAGATTACTTGAAGAACATCTTGAAGTTAAACAAAAGATGAGTTCTTTCATACTCTTATATATATATATATATATATATATATATATATATATATATATATATAACTCTGGCTTAAAATTGACAGTGAATTACATGCAAAATATATATATTTATTTTCATGATCTAGAAGAGTGCTGAAATGAAGAATCACCCGTCAAAAAGCTTCCGCCCGGTCAAGAGCTCGAGCATGACCACTCCAAAGTTGTAAATATCGCTCTTGAGTGTATACTGGCCGGACATGGAAACCTCCGGAGCAGTGTAATCCCGAGTTCTCATCCAATGCCTATAGAAGTCATTTTTTAAGTACATAAGATCTACCGAATTCTATTTTGGTATGCAGTAAAATACATTAGGCGCATCTTCATACCTGGAATTCTGGGTTTGGAACAAGGCTCGCAAGCCCAGAATCTGAAACATGAGGGTTGAGTTCTTTATCCAATAAAATGTTTGATGACTTGAAGTGTTTGTGGATGATAGATGGTGAGCATACTTCATGCAGATACCTGGAAATAACATTTTTACAAACAAAATGATCAAGGCATTGTTCTACGTCCCGTAGGCCCACAAATTTGATTAAAGAGAGAATCAGCATAATATCGTACAAGATTAAATGCACAACTTAAGCAAAGGAAAAAGAAAAGATAACATGGTTGTCCTTGATTACTGGAAACACCACAATCCTTTAACAGTTCATATATAAGGCATATTGCACTGCACTATTTCTCTGTTATCCACTTCAGAACAAGATTACCGAGCGGCCGCTTGGCACAGCTGAAGCAAAGCAGCAGCCAAAGCAGAAGCACCAAATGATATTGGAGATAAGAAGCTCATTCAACTCTCTACCACAGTGAAATATCAGATTTCTTGTTTGCCAAATGTCTGATTACTGCTTTGAAAAGTAGAATCAGTAAAACTAAGAATAGCAAGCAAAATGTTAGAAAGGTAGGAAAATGGTGCATAATCAGTGCAGCGTGAAGGAAAAAAATCACAGGACTCTTCAGAAATGTGAGTACGAGTTTTTACATCAGTGCAAAATTACCTTTTTCTCCATTTGAAGCAAAAGGAGCAAAAGGCGCAAAAGGCTGTTTCTGCTCGGGATTCTGTTCCCCTTTCGAGCTTTTCTTCTTAACCAAGAAGAACGCAACTATTCCACCTACGACCAATACGGATATGATAATTCCAGCTATGCCCCCACCACCTATACCAGAACTTCCGCGGCCGCCACTTTCCCCGCCACTTGATGGATTGTTACCACTATTGGAGTTCTCACCCGGGTTTACTTTTCGACCCGGCGGAGGAGGCATATACAGTGGAGGCGGAGGTGCAGGGCCAGAGGTCCAAGAATTACCACCGGTCCTATAAAAGAGAATTATACAGATGAGATGTAAATAACCAATAGTATGCATGATCTTATCAAAATGGCTAAATTGCACCATTGGTCGCTAAACTTATCAAAGTTTCATTTCGGTCGCTAAACTTCAATTTGTTGTTGTTGAGTCACTGAACTTCAATTTCTTGAGGATGATGATGAATCAGTTGCCACGTCATTGTTATGGAAATTAAATGAAACTTCATAATATGTGGCCAATGGTGTAGTTTGTTCTAAAATCAAAGGACTGCTCACTGAAGGTTATTAATCTTTTGAAGACAATCAGGAATCCAGCCGGTAAAGCGGTTATTTTCAACATTCCTGCAAGCACGAGGAGATAAATCATTTTTACAACATACAAAAGAGTTTCTTTTCTTTTCTTCGTTTTTTTTAACAATAGAAACTCACAAATCTTCAAGGGGAAGAGCAGCAAGGACTTCTATGGTGCCGGTAAATTGGTTGTTCTGCACATAACTAACGTGGAGATATTCGAAGGAGTCAATATATTTATACATAAACATAAATAACTCTTGTGTATAAATATCAATTATAGACAACTTAAGGGTCCTCCTTACAGAGTATTCAAACTTGTCAAGGTGTTGAAGCTCGAGGTCACCGGTGAGAGAATTAAATGACAGGTCCCTGCGGCATGAATTCGTAATTTAAAAACAGTAAACAGAAAGGCCCAATATGATATAAGCGACTGAACATTAGCATTTCAGTACGTAGACATTAAATCCTCAGTCAAAGAATATCTAAAGTAATTCGATCACCTAGTTTATCTAACATGGAAATTCATAAATGGATTAGCAGCTGAGAATCATCTACTACCTTCGGTTCGAAGAGTAAATCTCCCAAGCTGAGGAAAATCAGAGAAGTTCTCGATGCATATCAAGTTATTCACCTGAAAGTGCGGATTTAAATATCCATTCGGTACTAATAAAAAGTTGAATACTTGCTGCTCATATTACATGAAAATGAAATAACATGATTACCTGAATGCAACAAACAACAACAGCACCATTCTTCACAAAAAGAGGCTTCCTCTTTGGCTTCTTTTTCTTGGGGTCTGCTTCTTTCTTTCTCTTCATGTCGATTTCTTCTATGAGTTCCACAATCTCGCACTCTTCGACTATGGAATGGATATGCAGCACTGCCTTGTAACCAGCAGTGAAAATTGCCTAGCGAATCAAGATGGAAATCAACATAACTTTGCCTATCTTAAACATATAATCTTATTAGGCCTCATTATTATTATTTAAAGCATTGACATACCGGAAAGAGCATCAAAATTACATCCTCCTCCATATGCACTACCGCTAGTTCTAAGACGATCCCATAGCCATGTTGTGTTGACATACTTAGATATGACATGTACACTTCCATGGAGCTGATATCCACTCTCATATATGTTAGCAGCTTTCCCAACATAGTTAACCTGTGAAGAAGATGAGAAAAGAATGTTAATTTACAAGATCAAAGATGCAACTTTAGTTGCATACCGTTGTAAGTTGAAAAGTGAGAAGTGCACCTGTGTGGGAATGACAATTGCTTCATTTCTAGGAGAAAGTATGGTTTCCCAGGAATTGTTCCCAGGAAATGTAGTTGGGAGGGAGTCAACAAATTTGGAAAGATATTTCATAGCAGCCGCTAGATTTTCCTCATCAGATGTCATATTAATTGTGAAACCTTTCCTTGAGAGAAGAGACTTACGTATTTCCTCGAGCAAAATAGAAATTTTATCCCAATCATCATCAATTTTCTTCTCGAGATCTTGCAAGAACTCCAAATAGCTGGTTAACATGTAAAATAAACTTCAATATTTGTTGTAGTTAGTGCCCGATTCACAGTACGATAGACAACAAGTGTTCTAAACCGTAGTAATCTAAAATGGTTTTTTTTTTTTTTTTTTTTGAGAGAAACGTAATCTAAAATGGTTATTATGGTTCTAAACCGTAGTAATCATGATGAATGTTTTTTTTTTTGAAACATTCATCATGATTTTTTAAATGCAAAAAATTCTGAACAATTGCTTCTTTTGATAACCATAATAACCATTTTAGTAATCTAAAATGGTTATTATGGTTATCAAAAGAGCAATTGTTCAGAATTTTTTGCATTTAAAAATCATGATGAATGTTTTCAAATAATCTATCATCTATATATATATATATATATATATATATATATATATATTATATATATATATATATATATATATATATATACTAGGTCAATACCCCGCGCTTCGCTGCGGGAATTATAGTATAATGAACCATAAATTCATAATAGTTATAACCATCAACCAAACATACATTTTCATTTTAAGAAAAATTTTATGTTTGGCATCTAAACATTTAATATTATATATATTAAGGCACAGAAATATTATATTAGACAATGTATTACACAGAGACCAGAAATTTAAACATAATGTCTTACTTTAAAAATATCAATATATAAGTAGATAAACTGTATGGAGGACAGTTGGTAGTTCTTCATTTATCCTATTCGTTAGATGTATTTGCTTCATCAAACCTACAATAATAATAAAAAAATAAATTATACTTATATTCTATAATAGATAAATAAATAAATTAGACTCATATTCTATAATATATTAGATATCTTACGTAAGTCGACGTTTCAATATGATAACAAAGCAATGAGTAGAGATAAGTAGAAATTGTATTTCAATATGATAACAAAGCAATGAGTAGAGATAAGTACCATTGGTGCTGGAGGCATTGAGAGGAACATAAGTAGAAGACAAGTAATTACTATGAGAAAACAAGTTAAAAGTATAGTGCAGATATAGATCAAAATTCACACAAAACACCCATCGCTAGTCAACTTCCTCAAAAGATTAAGAAATCATTTGATTTGGCAGGAACTACTTAATGGTGCATTGGGTGAAACAAACCTCCAAGGCATGATAACTGTCCAAGTTCTTGAAATATCTAAGCCTGAAATTTTATTTATTATCCTAGCTTTCTATGAAAAAATTTCATGAGTTAAGAACTAAATATTCCCTGAAGTTTTCAACAGTTAAACATAGTTGAAAAGAAAAATGATGCGCAAAGGCAAAAAATCAAGTATAGGGAGGGAAAAAAAATAACTGAAACTGATCAAATTAGAAATGCATGCCGATTATTTCTTCAATTCCCCATACACATACGAAATGGCAAACCTGTACATGCATAAGACAACATTTCGCGACTTAAAACGACATACAATTGCGACAAAATAACTCGAGTTCATCAACCGCAATATATACAAAACGAAATTGAAATGAAAAAGGAAATTGAAACTTTTACTGAATAAGAAAGTTATGCGATTAATTTCAAAATTTATCGGCACCAAAAGGCTTGCCACAAAAAATTTAGATACTTTGAGGAGGAAAAAGCACTTATCTTACCCTACTGTAAAAGCGGCAGAAATGATATACTCAAACAAGTTGTAGTACTTGAATGCATCTCAAAGTAAATTCAATCAAAGAATGTAGTTTCACGCCTTATAGGAATTTTTTTGTTGACTCTTGAGGAAATACATAAAACTTACAGTAAGAAAAAAGCGAGTTGGTCATTTAAAAGAAACAGATATTGCACAAACTGGACGACAAAGCTACCATTCTAAGGTAAACTGGTAATTTTCCGAGGGATAATATTACGAAAAAAGAAGAAAAGATCGCAAAGGGTAACAGTAATCCAATCAAATTCAGAAAATAAGAACTAAACTAAAGAGGTAAAATTACCAGAAGAAGCAGAAAATCAAAAGAAAATTGGCAGTTAGTTTGAAGTATACTACCTCAACAACTTAGAAACCATTAGACCACAAAAAAGATAAAATATGAGTAGTCAAATTTGGTAAAATATGCATCACATTTCTCCATAAGAACACCTTATATGATATGCTTTTGTAATATCAAAATTCTGGCCATTAACTGATAAAGTTAGATAGTATGGACGGTGAATAGGTGCCAAAAGCAAAGCAAGTGACTTGGCCATGATTAGGAGTCGCCCACATTTACTACAATATCAAATAAAATTTCTTATCCATACACCATTGTATAGGGAAAAAATACTATCAAAGAGGAACCTTACCCTTACCTGTAAACCTTTCTAAATAAGGTTTGATAGCTGCAGATCCAACACCGCAGGAAAAGTTAAATAGTAATAAAAATTCTACTTATAGACCACAAAGTGAACTCTTGTCATGAAGGATTATTTAAAAACTGTGCAAAATCTAGGAAAAGCCAATATTATTTCAGATATTACATCAAGTCACTAAATCTGAATATTATATCAAGCATTCATGTGAGGAAATTTCTAAATTTAATGGGAACTTCTAAAAAATCTCTAAAAAAGAATATCATATTATAAAAACAAAGTAACCTTGGAAATTTTCTTTTGAATATATATATATATATATATATATATATATATATATATATATATATATATATATATATATATATATATATATATATATATATATATATAGAGAGAGAGTAAGAGAGAGAGAGACAGAGAAAAAGAGAGAGGAAGAGCCACATATCTCTGCTGGTAGGCCATCCAAAGGTCATAATAAGTTGGCTGCCTAAATGTTAGACCAAGACAAATTCTTTATCCTCTTCATGCTTCACACTTGAGCACATCAAAGTGAACTTTTTTTTTTTTTTTTTCCTTTTTTTTCTTGCCATCACCAATGTAGTTCTAACAAAGGGAAACTGTTAGATTCATTGCTCAAGGATTAGAGTGCGAGGGAAGTTTAATCCTTCCTTTTTATCATCACTACATCCAACAAAAAGGGGAAAAAAGGGGGAAAAAAAAACTCAAACAGTAAAATGTACAAATCACAAAGGAATCATATATATATATATATATATATATATATATATATATATATATATATATATATATATATATATATATATATATATATATATATAGAGAGAGAGAGAGAGAGAGAGAGAGAGAGAGAGAAATAGAGAGAAGAAGAGGGACATATCTTAGGCCATCCAGAACTCATAATAAGTTGGTTGCCTAAATGTTAGTCCAAACAGATTCTTTATCCTCTTCATGCTTTGCAATCGAGAACATCAAAGCATTTTTTATTCAAGGCAAACCGTTAGATTCATTGCTCAAGGATTAGATTGTGAGGAAAGCTTTATATTTCCTTTTTTATCATCACTGCCTCCAAAAAAAAAAAAAAAAAAACAAAAACAAAAAAGGGGGAAGAAAAAGAAAAAAAAAAAAAAAAAAAAAAAGCAAAAAACTTGAATAGTCAAATTTACAAATCACAAAGGAATCGACCAAGGGAATCTACTCAAGTAAGAAACGAAGAAAAGTAGCAACTAAATTACCTTGAAAAAGCTCGAATAGTAAAACTCACAAATCAGAAATGAACAGAGTGGAAAACAAATATCAATTACATGTTACTAAAGATGGCCAAATCTTAATTCCCTCTTAGATTTACCAGAAAACAAATCTGACCAACAGGAAAGGAAATAGCAAATACAAATAACAGGGAAACAAAATTTGCGAAAATCACTAAATTTCAAGAAAAACAAAAACCAACCACTGTGGGGAAAAAACCGATGAAAAGCTAATAAATTTCGAAAAGTACAAAATGCAAGAATAGGAAGGGGAAAAAAGAACGAAAACAGGAGGCTCAGATATAAGGAATTCATTAAATGTAATGACAGTTTATCAACCCACAGTTATCATTCAACAGTAAAGGAAAAGAATAAACCAACAAATGAGAGAGAGAAACACCATCATGTTGTAATCAAACCAAGCAGTGGGCTAAAGACAGAGGGCCCAAGAGATAAAGGCAAGGGGCACATAGAATAACATGGCTAAATAGGTATAAATAGGTATAAATATTTACCTATTTAATGCAGGGGAGCCTAGTAATTCTAACATCTTTTGTAATTACCAAGATTAACCAAAACAGTTGTATTTGTAGAAAGCAAAAGTGGAGTATAGATGAGACAACATGAAGACTACCATAATAAGACTCACAACATCCCAACTTATTGAAGGTTCACTTCAGAAAATTTATCATCATTCTTATATATTTTTTCTAAAATTATAAAAAATTGATTATAAATACGCTTAAATAAACATAGAATGAAATGTCTCCTACATCGTCAACAACTTCTTCTTCTTCTCTTCTTTATGAATTGTATATTTGCTGCTCCTTTATTACTTAGATATGAATTATTTTAAATTGACTATTTAATTTTTTAAAAATTTAAATTTACTATTTAACTTTTCAATTTATTTGATTTGAATCAGTTTACTATATTTTAATTTTAAAAATTTATAAAAATAAACGGCAAATTCAAATTTTAAAATTAAAGTATTATTCGCTAATTCAAATCAAACAAATAAAAAAATTAGATGGCAAACCCAAAATGATTCATATATAGTACATATAAATTGTGTAGTACTTCTTTATAATTGATATTTTAAAATGATCCAATAAAATTTAGTTAACTAAATATTTTAACTTTAAAAATTTGTAAGAATAAACAACACATTTAAATTTTAAAATTAAAGTATTATTTATTAACTCAAATCAAACAAATTAAAAAATTGGATGACGAATCCAAAATAATTCATATATAGTACTGATAAATTTTGTAGGTTGGTACTTTTATATAATTGATATCTTAAAATGATCTAATCGAATTTAGTTAACTAAATAAATAATTTACTATAAATGAGTCGACAGAATCAGATATAATAATACTAATTAAAATATTATATTATTATCCGCGGTGAACTTTTATGATTTTTGCACAAGTTTCCAAAAAAAAAAACTATATAATATTCCTACTTTTATAGTTATTTTTATGATTTAGTTATTTCATGTGACATGTAATATAATATAGATTTTCCTAGATTTTGCACATTTTTGGAAAAAAACTTTCATGAATTTAGTTTATACATTTAGTGATTTGATGTGACATCCCTAGATTTTCCACACATTTTCATTCTATATAATACTATGATTATTTGATGTGACATGTAATATAATATTAGATTTTCCTAGATTTTGCACAATTTTGGAAAAAACTTTCATAAATTTAGGTTATATTTTAGTGATTTGATGTGACATGTAATATAATATTGCATTCTTTACATTCTTTGTTTTAATATAATATGTGACTTGATATATATTATATCAAGTCACATAAGTGACTTATTCATTGGTTCAAATTTTGCAATACCTAAGTGACTTGATATAATCTTTTCAATATTCTTGATAGATGTTCATAGATTCTCCCAAAATTTTTACTTTCTCCCAAAATTTTTTACTTTCTCCCCCTACTTTCATTTGATGTGATATGTGATCCCATATTGGATTTGTCTAGATTTGGTGCAAACTTTAGAATGCCTAAGTGATTTAATGTAATCTTTTGCAGTATTCTTAATACATGTTTATAGATTCTCTTAGATTTACCTAGATCTCCTAATAGATTTTTCTAGATCCCCTATGATGACTACTCCCTCTTAGTATATTTCACTCTTTCTATAACCATTTGATGTGATATGTGATGTCATAATGGATTTCTCTAGATTTGGTCCAAATTTTGGAATACCTAAGTGATTTGATATAATCTTTTCAATATTCTTGATAGATATTCATAGATTTATAGATATTCTTAATACATGTTTATAGATTCTCTTAGATTTACCTAGATCCCCTAATAGATTTTCCTAGATCCCCTATGATGACTACTCCCTCTTAGTATCTTTCACTCTTTCTATAACCATTTGATGTGATATGTGATGTCATAATGGATTTCTCTAGATTTGGTCCAAATTTTGGAATACCTAAGTGATTTGATATAATCTTTTCAATATTCTTGATAGATATTCATAGATTCTCTTAGATTTATCTACATCCCCTATTAGATTTTCCTAGATCCCCTATGATGACTACTCCCTCTTAGTATCTTTGACTCTTTCTATAAATAAATAGTATTCATTTGATGTGATATGTGATGTCATAATGGATTTCTCTAGATTTGGTCCAAATTTTGGAATAGCTAAGTGATTTGATATAATCTTTTCAATATTCTTGATAGATATTCATAGATTCTCTTAGATTTATTGGCTATTTCAATTAATTTTACTTTATATATATATATATATATATATATATATATATATATATATATATATATATATATATATATATATATATAATATAATATAATATTTTTTAAGAAGAGTAGTTATGATATCAAATCTGTTATTATCTAATAAAACATAAAAATCTTAGGGATAGAAAAAAAGCGTACTTATGATACTAAATCTACCATAATTCTACAAATCAAATCAGAATGAAATTTTTATTCTTAAAACATCAAAACCCATCAAATCTTATAGATATATTTAAGGAAAACAAATCATATATTTAAATATTATATATTACTTTTTTATTTCCATAATGAATTTCATCTTACAAAGATATAAATCTTGATTAATATAAAATATTTATATTATCTAATCTTATGTATAATTTAATTTTTAAATTATAATCAAAATTTCTATAATTAACTTCATCTTACAAAAATATTATATATATATATATATATATATATATATATATATATATATATATATATATATATATATATTTCCCTAATCGAAATTTCAAATTAATATATATTTTCTATAATAACTACTATCCTTTTATTTTCAAACTCAAATGCACTTTCAATTATATATGTAATTAAAATAAACTAACTTGCAAATTCCAATTCTTTATAATAAATTTATAATAAATGGGAAAAATATAAGTATTAATTTCAAGTTTAAATTTAAATTTAAATAAATAATAAATAAATAATTCAGAAGATGAGATAGAGGGAGAAAGAAGAACCATTGGAGCACGAAGGAGAGAGACAGAGGATCCCAGCAGGCCGACAGGCAGCTCGCACACAAAACACAACCGGGCCGGCTTATTCATTGGCAACACAATTGTAGCAACCACGTACAGAGCACCCCAACATCTCGACGGGCAAATTGCACCGGAAGACACAAATAGACAAAAGTTAATTATCAATAATGAAAAATTTTAGGAACTGTCTTGAAACCTAAACTCAAATTTAAATTTTAAAATTTTTTTTCCGAAACTTAAACTCAAATAAATTCGAAAATTTTATGAATTATTTTGGAACTGAAACTAAAATTTGAATTTTAGCAATTATTTTCAAACTCAAATACACTTTGAATTATATATATATATAATTAAAATAAACTAAAGTATAAATTTCACTTCTTTGTAATAAATTTATAATAAAGGGAAAAAAATAGAATATGCCAGCAGGAGCAGAGAAGAACAAAGATATTTATAAGTAATGAAAAAGTTTAAGAACTATCTTAAACTTTTCAAACTAACACTCAAAGATATTGATCGTACGGCCTCGATGATCCGCCGCAGCGCCTTGAGGTCCTCGTCGCACCACTCCAGCGCCCCCAGCAGCTTCCGCCGCTTCTCCTCCGCCGCCGTCTCCGGCGGCGCCCGCTGCGAAGATCGCGGAGGCATCATCAATAGTAGGAAAAGAAAAACTTTCACATGAAAATCCAGATTGATCTCATCTGCGCAAGCCGATTAAACATAGATCTGAGATTAATATCATCAATCAACCCTATAAAGGCTCTGTTTTCATGTTCAATCATTGTAAAGCACAACAGGCTCAAACACAAAACCAAAAAAAATCTTATGAAATAGGAAGAGAAATCAAAGATGCTCCTTTTTTTTATTTCGGATCATTAGAAACCATACATGCGTGAAGAAGCGCGACGCGTAGGACGGAAAACCGGGGGCAGAGATCCCAACACACGAAAAAATTTTAAAGAGAAAAAAAAAAAGATCAGATTTTGGTGATCGATTTTGAAGGATTACAAAGTTGATTCACATCCAATCCGAACGTGATTTCGTTTAATAAGATCTAGGAATAGCCTGTAGCACAAAATTAAGTAGAAAATTTCACAGCAAAGTAATCGAAGAAGGAAACTAAGCAGGACGTAAGTAGTGAAGTAGATAAAGGCCCGATTTTTACATTGGAGAAGCGTCGAAAGGAAACCCATTTTATTAATTAAAGATAATAAGGAAATAAGATAATGCTCCCAGTTAGTGTATTTATTTGGTTTAAAAAAGAAGAAAAAGAAGAAGGAGGAGGAGGAGGCTAGTCGCATACATGGGAAGTAGAGCTTGGTGGGGGGATCGAGGCGGAGGCGGCGGCGCACGGGGAGCAGAGAGCGCGCCACCGACGACACAGAGCTGGTCCCGGCAGCCGAAGCGGCGTCGGTCCCGGGCCCGTCGCCCACGCCCATCTGGCCCATCCGGCGGCGGCGGAGGTGGTGGTGGTGGTGGTGGTGATGGTGGTGGTGGTGGTGATCCGACGACGACGACGACGACGACGATCCACCTCCGCCGCCGCTACCGCCCCAGAAGTGCACCCCTCTCCGCGCCCGAAAAGCACCGCAGCTCGAGCACCCGTCCCCTTCTCCACGCCCACCCGCGCCGCTGCTCGCCTCCCCTTCCCCACACACTCTCTCTCTCTCACACACACACACTCTTTCTCTCTCTCTGGATTTGTCTCTTTTTATTGTTTTCTTTATTTATTCTTAATTATTAGGGAAGAGAAATTCTTGGGAACAGACGTGGGGCAGCCTTGGGAACAGACGTGCGGCAGAGAAAGAGCAGCGAGGTTCGGAGCTAGGGTAGGAGCACCCGAAGCGTAAAATAACGCCACATCAGCAAAATCAACGGGAGATCGACACGTCACCCTAACTAAACTGAGAAATAGTTTTCAAACTAACACTCAAAGATATTGATCGTACGGCCTCGATGATCCGCCGCAGCGCCTTGAGGTCCTCGTCGCACCACTCCAGCGCCCCCAGCAGCTTCCGCCGCTTCTCCTCCGCCGCCGTCTCCGGCGGCGCCCGCTGCGAAGATCGCGGAGGCATCATCAATAGTAGGAAAAGAAAAACTTTCACATGAAAATCCAGATTGATCTCATCTGCGCAAGCCGATTAAACATAGATCTGAGATTAATATCATCAATCAACCCTATAAAGGCTCTGTTTTCATGTTCAATCATTGTAAAGCACAACAGGCTCAAACACAAAACCAAAAAAAATCTTATGAAATAGGAAGAGAAATCAAAGATGCTCCTTTTTTTTATTTCGGATCATTAGAAACCATACATGCGTGAAGAAGCGCGACGCGTAGGACGGAAAACCGGGGGCAGAGATCCCAACACACGAAAAAATTTTAAAGAGAAAAAAAAAAAGATCAGATTTTGGTGATCGATTTTGAAGGATTACAAAGTTGATTCACATCCAATCCGAACGTGATTTCGTTTAATAAGATCTAGGAATAGCCTGTAGCACAAAATTAAGTAGAAAATTTCACAGCAAAGTAATCGAAGAAGGAAACTAAGCAGGACGTAAGTAGTGAAGTAGATAAAGGCCCGATTTTTACATTGGAGAAGCGTCGAAAGGAAACCCATTTTATTAATTAAAGATAATAAGGAAATAAGATAATGCTCCCAGTTAGTGTATTTATTTGGTTTAAAAAGAAGAAAAAGAAGAAGGAGGAGGAGGAGGCTAGTCGCATACATGGGAAGTAGAGCTTGGTGGGGGGATCGAGGCGGAGGCGGCGGCGCACGGGGAGCAGAGAGCGCGCCACCGACGACACAGAGCTGGTCCCGCAGCCGAAGCGGCGTCGGTCCCGGGCCCGTCGCCCACGCCCATCTGGCCCATCCGGCGGCGGCGGAGGTGGTGGTGGTGGTGGTGATGGTGGTGGTGGTGGTGGTGATCCGACGACGACGACGACGACGACGACGACGACGATCCACCTCCGCCGCCGCTACCGCCCCAGAAGTGCACCCCTCTCCGCACCCGAAAAAAGCACCGCAGCTCGAGCACCCGTCCCCTTCTCCACGCCCACCCGCGCCGCTGCTCGCCTCCCCTTCCCCACACACTCTCTCTTCTCACACACACACACTCTTTCTCTCTCTCTGGATTTGTCTCTTTTTATTTTTTTCTTTATTTATTCTTAATTATTAGGGAAGAGAAATTCTTGGGAACAGACGTGGGGCAGCCTTGGGAACAGACGTGCGGCAGAGAAAGAGCAGCGAGGTTCGGAGCTAGGGTAGGAGCACCCGAAGCGTAAAATAACGCCACATCAGCAAAATCAACTTCTTAATTATTAGGGAAGAGAAATTCTTGGAACAGACGTGGGGCAGCCTTGGGAAAAGACGTGCGGCAGAGAAAGAGCCAGCGAGGTTCGGAGCTAGGGTAGGAGGCACCCGAAGCGTAAAATAACGCACCATCAGCAAAAATCAACGGGAGATCGACACGTCACCCTAACTAAACTGAGAAAATAGTTATTGTATAGATATATATATATATATATATATATATATATATATATATATGCTATAATTACTGTAATAATTACCACTTGATATTGAAGTTACTGATAACACACAAAAAAAAAAAAAAATTACGAATATGAAAATACACAAACTAATTTATTAAATATTTTGAGGACTAGAATAAGGCAATACAGCAAGACGGACAACCTAATACCACTTAATTGTTCATTAATCCATCCTGCAACATTTAGCTTAGCATTTATCCTTGTTGCTGCAATGCTAGAACAATTGCCTTTTATTTGTGCCTGCAAAATAGATATCAGCTAGAGCAATATACTATACAGTTTTTGAGATTATGACATATCAAAAGAAAATCTAACAAAAAAACCTCCATTTCTGCTCTGCTTTGAGCAACAAACTGTTTAAACCGTTGCTTTTCCTTGAATTCAAATTCTTGGAGAATGCAGTTTATCTGCAACAAAACAAATCACTTATCTACTCAATGACATAATATTCCAATGCTATAATGTATTACTTATTAAAAATAGGTGCTTTTAGAAAACTATTTTGACGCTTGCTGTTTTACTTGTGTAGGTGAAGTTCTTGAATTCCTAACATGTAAGCTAGGAAATAATGAATAACAAAAAGAACACGTAGAGACTGTAAATCATGGACTCTAAAGCTGAAAGGGGTAGTATTACCAGGTTGAATAGGCCTCCACCTGTTCCGGCAAGGCTTTTCCACGAACAATGAGCTGGGCACATAAATCCGAGTTTTTGCCATTTTTAGAAGATACAAAGGGGTAAATATGGATTCCTCGGTCTTTCTTCCGATGAGATGGTTAAGCTGTACAAAATCCATATCTTTTGTCCCATCTCCAGCAAAGATTGACTGTTTGAGAAGTCATCCGTATCAATACAAGTTTTGTGCAAACCTCCGATAAGTTTTAAATAATCTTGATACTGAGGGAAAAAGAAATTCTCACCAGAACAGTGGTACCAGCTGAAGAAGTTCTTGCTTCAAGGAACTCATATCAAATACAACTTCCAAGTAGACAATGTTGTTTGTAAAAAGGTTGTGCTTCAAAACTTTTACTCCATCAACATCTTCAATCTAAAGAAATGGAGTATGCGCCATTAATTTATTATGATTTTGCTGTTAATAACTTAATATTCATGTGAGCTTAAGATACTAAAAATCCAGTTAAAAATAATAAGAATTTCATTAATCAGTATGAACCTTTTATTCCATGTGTTCAAAGTTGCCACAATAAACAGCTGCATAAAAGGTGGTTAATTGCGTAGATGGCAGATGCAATATTACATGCTGGAATGGTGATAAACTATTCACTTGTTCACTCCTTGTTGTTCTTATGTGGCCTCTGATGTTTCCCACTTTTAAGAGATGATGATACATTCACATTGAGTATAAACAGGAAGTTTACAGAATGAAGACCCAACTCTGCTCTATTTAATACTAGGTCAATAACCCGCGCTTCGCTGCGGAAATTATAGTATAATGAACTATAAATTGATGATAGTTATAACCATTAACCAAACATACATTTTCATCTTAAGAGAAATTTTATGTTTGGTATCTAAACATTTAATATTATACATATTAAGTAAGGGACAGAAATATTATATTAGATAATATATTACATAGAGAGCAAAAATTTAAATATAATGTCTTACTTTAAAAATATAAATATAACAGTAACTATTCAATAAGTAGATAAACTATATGGAGGACAGTTGGTAGTTCTTCATTTATTGCTTCATCAAACCTACAATAATAATAAAAAAACAAATTATACTTATATTCTATAATAGATAAATAAATAAATTAGACTCATATTCTATAATATATTAGATATCTTACGTAAGTCGACGTTTCTTTGAATGTTGTTTGTCAGATAAGTTAATAGCAAATTGTCCTGAACTGTTCATAAAAAGATTTATACATGTTAAAAATTTTAAAAAAGAAAGAAATTTGTACAAAAATATATAAAATATTTCTTAATATAAAATGATAATAAGCCTACCTGGAAGACTTCTTAGTTGCAGGGGAAAAAAACTTTCATGAATTTAGTTTATACATTTAGTGATTTGATGTGACATCCCTAGATATTCCACACCTTTTCATTCTATATAATACTAATATAATATTAGATTTTCCTAGATTTTGCATAATTTTGGAAAAAACTTTCATAAATTTAGGTTATATTTTAGTGATTTGATGTGACATGTAATATAATATTGCATTCTTTACATTCTTTGATTTAATATAATATGTGATGTCATATTGTGCTCTTGATGTGATATTACTTTTCCCGTGGTGATTTAATGTGACATGTAATATAATATTGCATTCTTTACATTCTTTGATTTAATATAATATGTGATGTCATATTGTGCTCTTGATGTGATATTACTTTTCCCGTGTGATGTTAGATAATTTTTAAGAGATTTTCCACAAGTTTCCAAGAAAATTATTCTCATGAATGTTTTGTAATACTATGAATATTTGATGTGACATGTAATATAATAATAGATTTCCCTAGATTTTGCACAATTTTGGGGAAAACTTTCATGAATTTAGGTTATAATTTAGTGATTCACTGTGACATGTAATATAAATATTAGATTCTTTAGATTTCGCACACCTTTTGAAAAAACTTTAATAACTTGACATGATTTGAGCTAATAGATTTATGTTGATGTGATATTTCTTTCCTAGAAAATTGCTCTTATGAATACTTGGTATCATATTCCTAGATACTTTGATTTGATATGATATGTGATGTGATATTGTGCTCTTGATGTGATATTACTTTTTTGGATGTCATGGTACATATTTTTTAAGAGATTTTGCACAAGTTCTCAAGAAAATTGTTCTTATGAATGTTTTCTATAATAATATTATGCACAATTCCCTTAAAAACTTTTGTGATTTGATGTGATATTTCCCTTTATTCTTCATAGATATTCATAGATTTTGTTAGATTTGGCAGATTCCCCATAAGATTGTATTCTATTTCTATAAATAGAATACTTTTTTAAATGTGATGTTACATATTTTTCATGAGATTTTGCACAAGTTGCGAAGAAAATTGTTCGTATGAATGCTTTGTATAATAATATTTACTTTGACTTGATGTGATGTGTGATGTAAGCTATACTTGATTTCCTTTAAAAACTTTTGTGATTTGATGTGGTATTTCTCCCTATTCTTCATAGATATTCATAGATTTTGTTAGATTTGGCCAGATTCCCCATAAGATTGTATTCTATTTCTATAAGTAGAATACTTTTTTTGATGTGATGTTACATATAATATAGATTTTCCTAGATTTTGCACATTTTTGGAAAAAAACTTTCATGAATTTAGTTTATACATTTAGTGATTTGATGTGACATCCCTAGATTTTCCACACCTTTTCATTCTATATAATACTATGATTATTTGATGTGACATGTAATATAATATTAGATTTTCCTAGATTTTGCATAATTTTGGAAAAAACTTCATAAATTTAGATTATATTTTAGTGATTTGATGTGACATGTAATATAATATTGCATTCTTTACATTCTTTGATTTAATATAATATGTGATGTCATATTGTGCTCTTGATGTGATATTACTTTTCCCGTGTGATGTTAGATAATTTTTAAGAGATTTTCCACAAGTTTCCAAGAAAATTATTCTCATGAATGTTTTGTAATACTATGAATATTTGATGTGACATGTAATATAATAATAGATTTTCCTAGATTTTGCACAATTTTGGAAAAAACTTTCATGAATTTAGGTTATAATTTAGTGATTCACTGTGACATGTAATATAAATATTAGATTCTTTAGATTTCGCACACCTTTTGAAAAAACTTTAATAACTTGACATGATTTGAGCTAATAGATTTATGTTGATGTGATATTTCTTTCCTAGAAAATTGCTCTTATGAATACTTGGTATCATATTCCTAGATACTTTGATTTGATATGATATGTGATGTGATATTGTGCTCTTGATGTGATATTACTTTTTTGGATGTCATGGTACATATTTTTTAAGAGATTTTGCACAAGTTCCCAAGAAAATTGTTCTTATGAATGTTTTCTATAATAATATTATGCACAATTCCCTTAAAAACTTTTGTGATTTGATGTAATATTTCCCTTTATTCTTCATAGATATTCATAGATTTTGTTAGATTTGGCAGATTCCCCATAAGATTGTATTCTATTTCTATAAATAGAATACTTTTTTAAATGTGATGTTACATATTTTTCATGAGATTTTGCACAAGTTGCGAAGAAAATTATTCGTATGAATGTTTTGTATAATAATATTTACTTTGACTTGATGTGATGTGTGATGTAAGCTATACTTGATTTTCCTTAAAAACTTTTGTGATTTGATGTTGTATTTCTTCCTATTCTTCATAGATATTCATAGATTTTGTTAGATTTGGCCAGATTCCCCATAAGATTGTATTCTATTTCTATAAGTAGAATACTTTTTTTGATGTGATGTTACATATAATATAGATTTTCCTAGATTTTGCACATTTTTGGAAAAAAACTTTCATGAATTTAGTTTATACATTTAGTGATTTGATGTGACATCCCTAGATTTTCCACACCTTTTCATTCTATATAATACTATGATTATTTGATGTGACATGTAATTCACAAAATTGGAAATTCCAATTTGGCAAATCATTGTATGTTAAATTTCAATCTTAATTAAAGATTTGAAATCCTAATCTATTTCATGACTTATTAATAACCAAGAAGTTTTTTTTTATATTTCTATCACAAATTCCCTTTTCCAAAGAATGTAAATTTTTAAGTCTTACTTTAAAATTTAAACTCAACTTTCAAGCGAAAAAAATACAAATTCCAACATGCAATTCAAATACTGATTTATATAATATATTTCATAAAATTGGCAATTCCAATTTGTATGTCAAATTATTTTATATAATATTGTTAGCTAAAATCTCAAGATGTAATGAGTTTTTTTTCTATTTCTATCACAATTTTCCTTGTATCTTAAATTATTATTATATTATATTTACTATATTAGTTAGTTATAAATCTACTGTATTATTATATTATATTTTTAGTTATAAATCTACTGTATTGGCTATATATATATATATATATATATATATATATATATATATATATATATATATATATATATATATATATATATAATATTTTTTAAGAAGAGTAGTTATGATATCAAATCTGTTATTATCTAATAAAACATAAAAATCTTAGGGATAGAAAAAAAGCGTACTTATGATACTAAATCTACCATAATTCTACAAATCAAATCAGAATGAAATTTTTATTCTTAAAACATCAAAACCCATCAAATCTTATAGATATATTTAAGGAAAACAAATCATATATTTAAATATTATATATTACTTTTTTATTTCCATAATGAATTTCATCTTACAAAGATATAAATCTTGACTAATATAAAATATTTATATTATCTAATCTTATG
This sequence comes from Tillandsia fasciculata, assembly GCA_029168755.2. NCBI lineage: Eukaryota > Viridiplantae > Streptophyta > Magnoliopsida > Poales > Bromeliaceae > Tillandsia > Tillandsia fasciculata. The sequence continues at coordinate 229,711 of CM054940.1, read as the reverse complement.
TATATTTTAATTTTTAAATTATAATCAAAATTTCTATAATTAACTTCATCTTACAAAAATATTATATATATATATATATATATATATATATATATATATATATATATATATATATTAGGAACAAAAAAAGGATAGTAGTTATTATAGAAAATATATATTAATTAGAAATTTCGATTAGGGAAATATATATATATATATATATATATATATATATATATATATATATATATATATATATATATATATATATATATATATATATATAACTGAAACTAAAATTTGGATTTTAGCAACTATTTTCGAAGTCAAATGCACTTTGAATTATATATATATTTCAAATAAAGTAAAGTATAAATTTCAAAATTTTATTGACTATTTTGAAATTGGAACTAAAATTTGAATTTTAGCAACTATTTTCAAACTCAAATGCACTTTCAATTATATATGTAATTAAAATAAACTAACTTGCAAATTCCAATTCTTTATAATAAATAGGAAAAATATAAGTATTAATTTCAAGTTTAAATTTAAATTTAAAATTAAAATTAAATAAATAATAAATAAATAATTCAGAAGATGAGATAGAGGGAGAAAGAAGAACCATTGGAGCACGAAGGAGAGAGACAGAGGATCCCAGCAGGCCGACAGGCAGCTCGCACACAAAACACAACCGGGCCGGCTTATTCATTGGCAACACAATTGTAGCAACCACGTACAGAGCACCCCAACATCTCAACGGGCAAATTGCACCGGAAGACACAAATAGACAAAAGTTAATTATCAATAATGAAAAATTTTAGGAACCGTCTTGAAACCTAAACTCAAATTTAAATTTTAAAATTTTTTTTCCGAAACTTAAACTCAAATAAATTCGAAAATTTTATGAATTATTTTGGAACTGAAACTAAAATTTGAATTTTAGCAATTATTTTCAAACTCAAATACACTTTGAATTATATATATATAATTAAAATAAACTAAAGTATAAATTTCACTTCTTTGTAATAAATTTATAATAAAGGGAAAAAAATAGAATATGCCAACAGGAGCAGAGAAGAACAAAGATATTTATAAGTAATGAAAAAGTTTAAGAACTATCTTAAAACGTAATCTCAAATTTAAATTTGAGAAACTATTTTCAAACTAACACTCAAATAAATTTCAAATTTTGATGAACTATTTTGGAACTGAAACAAAAATTTGAATTTTAGCAACTATTTTCAAACTCAAATGCACTTTGAATTATATATATAATTAAAATAAACTAAAGTATAAATTCCAATTCTTTATAATTAATTTCAAGTTTAAACTAATAGAAACATCCCAGCAGGAATATCCGAGCAGAGGAGAATGAGAGAAAGAGAAGGCATACCGACAGGAACATCCCAGTAGATCAACGGCGAAGAGAACCGAATCACCAACAAAATACCAACGCGCCGACGGGCAAATCGCATGCAAAACACAATCCGAATTAATTTCAAATTTAAACTAACAGCAGCATCCCAGCAGCAACACCCGAAGAATGATGTTTTGAAAAAAATAATAAAACATGTCTCGAGTATCTACTGCAACAGTAGAAAAACTGAAAAGAGAGTCAATGGATGTCATTCTTTACCCTTTTTCTCAGCAGCTTCTACTTAATAGATTATTCAAAGTGTAACTTTTCATGGGTTCCCATGGATAAAGCTTTAGAGGTCCAGCGCCCTCTAACTCCCACAGCTGTTGAATCAAAATTTTTTTTTTTTCTTAATTATTATTAGCATGTAGCCTAATTCATTTTCTAAAAAAACAAAAAAAAAAAAAAAAAAAAAAAAAAAAAAAAAAAAAAACTCCAACGCTGGATGTTGTGCATTTTAGTCGCAAGAATACTATGTAACTTTATCATAAATTGTAATTTTGCTGTAAATACTAAGAATTCTAGAAATTTAAAATTTCCTACTCATCTACCATTCCCGAAGAAGGGTATCACAGAACAAAAATCGCAATGATGATGGTGATCGAGGAGAGAGAAGGAGGAGAAGAAGAAGAAGAAGGAGGAGGAGGAAATCGCACCTTGCGATTGACGAAAAGGATTAGGGCTCGTGCGAAGTGGAGGAGGAGGGGAAGGACCGAGCGTCGGAGCGGAGGAGATCGGCGACCTGGGAGGGGAAATCGGCGAGCTTGTCCGAGTAGAAGGGGGCGACGTGGGCGAGGAACATGGCGAGGTCGCGACCTCCTTGGCGACGGCGGAGTCGGAGGCGGAGGAGGAGGGGTTGAGGGCTGAGTGGTGGCGGAAGAGGTGGAGGGAGGAGTCGAAGTGGCGGCGGAGGAGGATGAGCTCCACCCCGTATCCCTCGGGGTCGCACTTCATCTTCGACTGCAGTGCCGGGAGGCTCAGCCGCTCCGCCGCCGCGAGTGACTCCGGCGAGGAGGCGGCGAAGGAGACGCGGCGGAGCTTCGGGCGCTCCCCCGCGCGCTCCGCCGATCCCCGAGCGCGAGAGAGAGAAAGAGCAGAGATTCGGCAGGGAAAGAGAAGAAGCGGAGAAAACAGGAGCGAGCAACGGACGTCTCGGAGAAAGAGGAGCGAGTAGGCGAAGAGGCGGTTCGGCGCACAAAGCAGCGGACGCCTCGGAGAAAGAGAACCGAGTAGGGGAATAGACGGTTCGGCACACACGTCAGGTTCGGAGGCAGCAACGTGAAGAGACATTTCGGCACAGACGTCAGGTTCGGGCATCGGAGAAAGAGCAGCGAGGTTCGGAGCTAGGGTAGGAGGACCCGAAGCGTAAAATGACGCCACATCAGCAAAATGAACGGGAGAACGACACGTCACCCTAACTAAACTGAGAAATAGTGTATGTATAGATATGCACGTGATATATACGGTATATATATACTCTATATATATTATTATTTTTTTCTATCATATATATATATTTGAGTTTAGAGTAAATTGAATAAGCCTTTTAGAATATGTTTGGTTGATGATTGAAATAGAAATAGAAAAAAAGAAAAAGTGATTGCATTAGATTAAAAAATAAAACAATAAATTATTTAAAAATATTTAATTTATTATTAAAATAAAAATTGGAATAAATATCTAGAATTTGAGAAGGGAAGTTTGGTTAATAAAAAGTTGAGTGATGAAAAAAGAGGAGATGGTGTTTGTGGGAAAGAACTTTGAGTGGTTTATTACCAATGGATTTAAAATTTGGGTTGGGCTAAAAATATATATATATATATTTTTTTTTTAAAGAAAGAAATAATACTTAGCTGGTCTATGATGTTTTTATCAATACATAGCTATTTCTAGAAGGATGTCACAATCAACTGTTGAGTGTTAGCATTATTTGGTAAAAATAATATTCGACAAAAATTATTGAAACCTTGCTTTGGTTAAGAGATTGAATTTTCATGTAGAAGAACAGTGTAGGTGTTCCAACGTGAATTGATTAAAACTAATCTAAGAAAGGCTTAGATAATGTAAACTCAATGACTAAAATTCGGAGCCATTTTAGATCCAAAAATATTGCAAGATCACAAGTCAAAAATATTGCCGGATCACGAGTCAATGGGTTAACAGGTGGTTCAACTATTACATTCAATAACATTATCATAACTAGGGGTGGCAATCCACGTTGTTCGCGAGCTAACTCGTATTCGCTTCGAAATGAATTCGAGATCGAATCGCTTGTTTAGTAAACGAGCCGAATTTTTCAGCTCGTTTAATAAACGAGCCGAACAAGAGCTGGGGTCAGCTCGCTCGTGTTCGGCTCGATTATAGCTTGAATATATATATATATATATATATATATATATATATATATATATATATATATATATATATATATATATATATAAACTTTCCTATTTAGATTTTAGGCCATCAATTTTTTATAAATTTTAATTATTAGATTAAAATTTTAATTTTTTATTTTCTTTTTCAACTTTCTACCTAATAGTAGGAATAAAAATCAAATTTGTTGTTCGCGAGTCAACTCATTAATAAACGAGCCGAACTTTTCAGCTCGATATTTAAACGAGCCAGCTCGTTTATTAAACGAGCCGAACACGAGCCGACCCCATCTCGCTCGTGTTCGGCTGGTTGACACCCCTAATCATAACGTCATAAATATTTAATTATTAATTTTTCATACTATATGTAATAAAATATGATGACTTATGATAAGAGACACATGATCAAGCTCTTCTCTTATAATCTGCAATCTGACAACCGGGTCTGCGATCTGACATCCTATTATCCCTTCTTCTCTGAATGACGAATTTCAACGACTGCATAGAGCGTGCACTTTCTATTCAGATCGCCAGTGCTGAGCAAGATACTATAGAAAAAAGGCAAAGAAAAGAAGAGATCTTTTTCTGAGAATGGAGATGAATTCTCTAACTTCAGGAATAAGTATCCTGCCTCGGGAATACGCTCGCAAGAATGAAACTCAAAGGAATTGACGGGGCCACCTAAACACTGCCAATCCCAGAATCAGGTCAGAAGTGCTCCCACAGGAAGCCAGCAGTAGGGTAGCCGACCCTGCATTTTCTGTGGTGGACGATATTGGGCAACACGTGTGATTGTCGCCATGGTCGCTGCTACAAGTGTGGGGTGTCGGAGCATGTCCAATCCAATTGCCCCTGAGGTGCTTTACCGGTAAAGTCCACTGCTTCAGCTCCAGCTGCTCCACATCAGCATATTTAACCTTATGTAACCTTATTTTTAGTATTTTTGAGAGTATATTCAAAAGAATGTGGGTTTTATAAGAGTATATTTAAGACCACAATTTTTTTCAGAAATAGATATAAAAGTGGGTATGAACTAAGGAATGTATAAGCAATTGCCCCTTTCTTTAATTAAGAGATGGATAACCATATACTCGACCATAGAAGTTTGTCAAAAATACCATAGAAGCAACTAATATGTTAATACACAAGCCATAATTGATTAACAATTAAAAAAGTAACATAAATTTATCTTATAGTTTTTTGAAGTCGTAACGAAACAAGAGAGAAGCCACCAATTCAGACATTCCTTGGAGATACACAAGCCCAGACAAGCAGTTTAGGAACAAACTATGGTGCGCACTAATGCGTAGAAAAGTGATATTAGAGGAAATTTTACCTTCTGGTTGGTTGTTCTCTGTTGAAGATCAAACAATTCTCCGCGAACAATGATACCATTCTGAAAAAATAAGTGCTTCGATTAAAGTATGGAGCATCAGCATGGACATAGAAAAAGACTAACAATCTCATTGAATAAACATGCCTTTGGTTGGTGGCTCCATACTAGGCCCAGTTTACTGAAAAAGCCTCCCGCACTTTTGAAGGATCGATGCATCCCAGCATTCTCAGCGCAAATCGTCTTTTCTTCAGAAGAAAATGAAATCTTTACTTGCCCGCGGAGAAGCAAAATCCTTCGTGGTTTGCCTCCCACCTTTCTCAAGCAATGAGAAGCTGCAATCAAACCATTGTCCTTTACAGAGCAAGAATAATCAAGTGCATCCAATCTGTTGGAAAGTTTAATCACCTACAGATTGCCATGAGTTGTCCCATTGAAATCTTCAGAACCGATATCATCTGAAGAAATAGCATCTTGGATCAAAGATTATCACGTAAATCCCAAATTGTAATCCTCAGCCCTTCCATCCTATGAATAATCATCTAACCCCGAGCATGGAATCAAGTATAAGGCACACTTTATAGAAATTCAAGCTTCCGCAATACCTCTCCCTGCAAAAAGTCCTGATCAGCGAAGTAAATATGAAGCCGCAGAAAAACGTCGTCGAGACATTTCATCGAGCAGGTTTAGGATCTCTCTCAGCTTCCCATACTTGACCAACCAACTGTTTAGACGAGCGACCAGATCCAGCGAAAACCCATCTTCCTCTGAAGATCCAAGAAGAAAGTTTATAGCCTCGAAAAACTTCCCGCGCCTACAAATCGATCATGACGCAATATGTGAAACTGTTAGGAACAATGCTCTTCCCGAGCATGTCAGCAAAAACGAGTTGCACTTCCTAAAAACTACCTGCCGCATAGAACCCATGAAGCAAGGTGTTAAACATCACAACATCGGAGGCAACAAAACTACCACGTTTAACTCAAAAAAAAACAAAAAAAATGAAGTTGTACTGTTTCAAAAGAATTTTACACTAGTTTAGACGGAAATTGTAATATTTGAAATAAAAATTGCAAATTTTGTTGCCTCCGAATTTTACACGTTTGGTGCCACAACATCACCTATGTATCTTTACAAGCCTGTTGGACTAAACCCACCGAAAGAGATATGTGGGCTATGTTTGCACAGATGCAGGTACGAGATGTGGATACAACACGATGTGAATTTGGCAATGGTAAGTTCTAAAACCTTTCAATATGATTTTGAGTTTTACGGTAATAAAAAATAATCCATAATACATACTATTCGTTAAACAGACATATATTAAAAAAATGTTACATGATTAGGTAACAAAAAGCAATAAACTTGCTAAATTTTGCAAAGTTACAAATCTACTCAAGCTTTGTTGACCAAGAAACAAAATTTAGCATACCAACATTAGCCTTGGAGTTTATAGACCATGGATCCATGATGCAAGTGTCATCCAAATGCATAAGTAGGATGGCTTAAAAAGCATGTTTTTCGATCCGGATCATTTAAGAATGAAATGCTCCCCGAATTATACCCTAAAGACTTCCACACCATATCCTGCAAATATCCCTCACATGTCCTTCAAATATCCTTCAAGTATCCGAGCATTTTCCTAACTATTAAAATGTTGAGCACCCCGATCAAGTATCTGACACATAATGGAGATGTATAGAGTGATACAGACACGGCAGCCAACATGAAGCATCTATAAATCTTAGTATTTGGGACGTGAGTAGAGAAATGAGATTACTATGCCTCTCCTTTCTCTCCTCCTATTTGTTCAAGGGATCAACCAATGAGAGAAAAATTCAGAATTTATTTTCTCGTTCTTGTGCTTTGCATATTGTTTCTCAGAAAGGAGGGGAAAAAAAATCCTATTCTCTCAAGAAACAAAGTTTCAACAAATCTCTTTTCTACACTTGAGATACTAAAAGAGATATCCAATTCAGCACAAGCCTCTCCTCGATGCCATGACAACTGGGAGGGATGGATAGATCGCCAAGGGCTGTTATACCTCGAGAGCCATCGCCGTCTCGAGCCTTCCGCATATTTGACAACTCTTTAACTACGTTTAACTTGTAAGTATTATGTGATTTCCATATCTAGCTTGTACAGGCCTAAGCGTGTGCTACTCAGGACAAAGGAAAACCACTACCAAAAATTGACATTTGAGTGAAAAAGTTCTCGTATAAAATTAGTCTTTTCACTCTTACCCATTTTTTCATGGTCGTATCTCTGCTAAACAACCTTTTGCCATACAATTTGGCTTTGACTAAGGTCACTGTGATCATCAGATATGAAGATAAAAGACAGGCAAAACTAGAAACAAATTGATGACTGTCATAACAAAGAGAATAAAAGAACAGTTGATATTTCCAAAGAACAGCAACAGTGCCACAGGAAAAATAAAAAAAATACAAGTACAACAAACAATATTTTTGATAAAGAAAGTCGTCATACATACACATGAACTTTGAAAGTTGTAATTACTATGGCTGCCTTAATCATTACTAGAACCTTTATTTCATCATTTTGGAATAGCCATGTGGTATATCATGTAGTTGAATTTAAAGAACATCACAATTACATAAGTCTGCGTCCAAACAGTCGAACAGCTTGGTAGGGGAAAAACATGATGGGCACAAATGTAATTCACACGAAGTAAACAAAATTCAACATAGGCAGATTCACTAGTGTATCAATTACAACACCCCACTTTTACCACCACACCCACCCAACCCAGGGCACAGCCCGCACACCACGCTCCCTCTTATCCCAGTATAAAAATTTGCCCCAGTTTGAACCCTGCAGCCTAAAAATTTAGGATAATAACTTAATTTGGATGCAAAAATCTACTAACAATTTAACATGTCATGTTGGTTCTATAACTGAACATCTATCTAAACTGCAACTTGTATTATAGATGTAGAGTTTAATAACAAAGAATTTTCTTATTCACTGGAGTAATCAAAATTAGCTATTTGTTGGACAATTTGTTGGATACATGTGACTTCCATTGAATATAACCGCTATCATCGACCAATATGTTCCTACAAAGTTTTAGATCTGAATTCAGCGATCATCCCAAAATTTCGGGGCTCTCAATGGTACATGTTGAGGGTTTAAATTGATTCAATTTTTTATACAAAGGGGTAATTGAGACACAGCCAAAAGTGCAAGTATGGCGTTTGCAAATATAGCCAAAAATCTATAGAATTCAAAATCATTATGAAAATATGCCATAAACAGAAGGAAAAAACTAGAATATGCAATAAACAAAAGAAAAGCACATTGAAGAATCAACAAAAATAAGAGAACTAAAGAACTATAGTACTTTGGATGACCTGCCTATATATATTAGGACATTGGGACATTGTGAAAGGTTTTTTCAAGGAACACACATGTGACTAGTTCAACATCGAATAATGAATAAAGAGTTGATATATACTAATGGGTCCAGGCCTGATAGGCTTAAGCTTTTTGGTTGGTTGGATTCAATCAGATATGTCATATCGTCAGACAAATGTGAACCTGAACCAAGGACTTTCTAACAAGTGGCATTAGAACCGATAGTTTGACCAAAAAAAAACATGTTTAGCCCTAGTCCAATTTGCAGCTGCTGCTACATGTTCATTCTTTTCATAGCTGCTGTTGCATTATCTTCGATTTAAATCATGGTATCTAAATTATTTTAATGTTTCAAGGAATACTAACATTATCAATCAACTCCAAGTTTCTTCCTCCGATGAGCAATGAAGGGCAAGAAATTTCGGACAAATTGGTAATTAGTATATCAAAGCAGTACACCAAACCAATATGCTTGCTAATAAATATTTCAAGCTGATCTGACAATTATATCAATGTTAGAACAATCATTCTACTTCAGGAAAACAACTGCTTATGGAGTTGTATTATATCGGGAGAAAAAAAAAAGATTGAGAGAGAGAGAGAGAGTTACATAACAATACCTCTGCAATCAACCCACCCTGACAGTTTGAGGGGGTCACTGAAATATCCATTTCAAACAGACTACCGATTCCGGCATCTCCAAATAGTTGCCCTGATTGATTCTGAGATCCACCAAAGAGTTCTTCGTAGTTCTCAAAAGACAAATCAATATCATCCACATTGAGGTCTTCGTACAAGTGATCATCCTTGCAGATTTCTTGGCAATTTGTATTGGTACAACATAGCTGCCATGTAGAATTCAACATATAAATCAAAACATATAGTTATGAGTTACCACTTTATTATTATTATTGCAATATAAGCAGATCTAGTAGACACAGCCTCAGGCAAAACTTGCTTTACCACTTCTCCTCACATTTAAAATAAGATGCAACATTTAGCTTAAAGTCACTACGTTATATATAACAATGACCAGAAGACAATTAATTAACTTAACAATTCACAATTGCTAAAGTTTCCATTATTCAAATGAAATATGCAGAAATAGTGGAATGTGTATATGAACATAGTTCCAGATCAGTCTGCACACCTTTGATGTTGCCGGATCAATCAACCTAGCCTGTTGATCTGGAGTAAACGGCAAAGGATTCTCCACAAACTTCAACGAGGATCCAATCGAAGTACTCAACTTGCCATTGGCTTCAAGATCACTATCCCTACCATTCAAAGGTCCACAACAATTGCCAAAACTATTAGTGCCAGTACTTATAATCCCAAAACCTTTTGACAATTTGATTCTAATATAGTCGGGATCTCTAAAGCAAAGGATCAAAGCCTAGAAAGTTCTGCTGACGAAGGACAACCCGAATAACAATTGATGTGCTGCATCTTATGCCCTAGAGTGGACGCTGATCTGCCGTGCCCGTTCCAGTCACAACTGCGGCAAAGGGATATGTTTTCCTCGATGTACCTAACAATAGCTGGCTGCGAATTGCATCGCCCACAAAGGAGAGTGCGCGGGTGGCAGCACAAGAGAGCATTCGCAGAGTGGACATCCCGATCGCATGATAAGCACAAAGAAGCAGCATCAGGTCGGTCGGCAGTATATCTTAGCTCTTTGCTCCCCACAAAAATCACAGAGAAGGTCCATTCTTTCTTTGCAAGTATCAACAGCAAAATAAAAAATGCCTATGACTTGTTGGGCATCTCATGAATATATCAAAATCCTAGATAGGGGTGAATAACCTTCCTTCTTTATTGTCAAATATTAATACAATTCAAGAGAATGGAACAGATGATGGTAATAACTATTCACAAAACTTAGAACCAAATGACAAGGCAGTAAAAGCTCTTGGTTCTTGTGCTACTGCTCAAATTCGTGGGTAACTAAAATTTGGTATCTCAAAAAGAGTATCCACATAAATGATTTGCATGGATATGGATGAACCAAGATGGAGATGATCCAATAGGTATTCTAAAATCTGCTTATCCCATGTTTCTTTCAGCTAAATTATACTAGCAGAATCTACTTCAAATCTGCTACTTAAAAAAAAACTCTGTTTTTTTATCTCAGAAATTTAAAGGAATAATTTGGCTTTCACACAAAGTGATGAAGGGAATCCACAGCCAATATTTCTAGTGGAGTCTACAGAAGCCATTTTTGCAACCAGAATCTCACAGCAGAGGAAACAAAATTTAACTTGTAATTATTACCTTCTGGTTGGTTGTTCTCTGCTGAGGATCAAACAATTCTCCACAAACAATGATACCATTCTGAAAAAATAAGTGCTTCGATTAAAGTATCGAGCATCAGCATGGACATAGAAAAGGACTAACAATCTCATTGAATAAACATGCCTTTGGCTCCATACTAGGCCCAGTTTACTGAAAAAGCCTCCCGCACTTTTGAAGGATCAATGCATCCCAGCATTCTCAGCACAAATCGTCTTTTCTTCAGAATAAGATGAAATCTTTACTTACACGCTGGTGAAGCAAAATCCTTCGTGGTTTGCCTCCCACCTTTCTCAAGCAATGAGAAGCTGTATCAAACCATTGTCCTTTACAAAGCAAGAACAATCAAGTGCATCCAATCTGTAGGAAAGTTTAAGCACCTATAGATTGCCATGAATTGTCCCATTGAAATCTTCAGAACCGATGTCATCTGAAGAAATAGCATCTTGGATCAAAGATTATCAGGTAAATCCCAATTTGTAATCCTTAGCCCTTCCATCCTACGAATAATCATCTAACCCGAGCATGGAATCAAGTATAAGGCACACTTTATAGAAATTCAAGCTTCCGCAATACCTCTCCCTGCAAAAAGCCCTGATCAGCGAAGTAAATATGAAGCCATCCGCAGAAAAACCTCGTCGGGACATTTCATCGAGCAGGTTTAGGATCTCTCTCAGCTTCCCATACTTGACCAGCCAACTGTTTAGACGAGCGACCAGATCCAGCGAAAACCCATCTTCCGCTGAAGATCCAAGAAGAAAGCTTATAGCCTCGAGAAACTTCCCGCGCCTACAAAAACTGTCGATCATGACGCAATATGTGAAATTGTTAGGAACAATGCTCTTCCCGAGCATGTCAGCAAAAACGAGTTGCACTTCCTCAAAACTACCTGCCGCGTAGAACCCATGAAGCAAGGTGTTAAACATCACGACATCAGAGGCAACAAAACTACCACGTTTAACGACGTTTTTCAATTCGGCGAGCTTGCCGGATTTGCAAAGGCTTCGGATCACGACGGTGAAGGTGCACGCGTCAGGGTAGATCCCCTTCTTGAACATAGAGGCCAAGAGCTTTAACACGCTGTCGAGCTCGCCGGCGTCGAATAACCGGCTCATCAGAGTGTTATAGAAGAAGGCATCAACCTCCCACCCCAACTCCTCGCTGCTCTCCAGCAAGAGCTTCGCCTCCCAGAGCTTGGACTCGCGGCAAAGGCAGTCGAAGAGGATGTTCAGCGTCTCGATCGTCGGGTGCAGTCCTCTCTCCCGCATGGCGCGTACTTGACGAAATGCGTCGTCGAGCTCGCCCGCTCGGCAGAGCGCGCTCATGTAGATGTTGTAGGTGACGGAATTCGGCTTCCAGCCGTCGCCGTCGCTCTGCGCGAGAAGCTTCTGGACGTCGTCGAATCGGGCGACGGCGCAGAGGCCCTCGATGAAGACGGTGTAGGCGACGACGTCGAGGCGGTAGCCGAGGGTTCGGAGGGTGGAGAGTAGGGTCTCGGCTTGGGGGATTTGGTTGCGGGAGCAGTAGCAGCGGAGGATGGAGGTGTAGGCGCGGAGGGAGGGCGGAGCTGCAGGTCGAGCATGAGGTCGAGGACGCCCCAGGCCTCGTGGAGGCGGCCGAAGCGGCAGAGGGCGGCGACGAGGGCGGAGTAGGCGACGGCGTCGGGGCGGGCGGCGGGGTCGGGGCGGGCGGACATGGAGAGGAGGAGGGCGTAGGCTGAGTCGAGGAGGGCGGGGGAGCGAAGGAGGAGGCGATCGAGGAGGAGGGTGAAGGAGCGGAGGGAGGAGTTGCTGGGAGCGGGGGAGGAGGAGGGGCGGAGGCGTCTGCGGCGTCGGGATGAGGAGAAGTCGGCGACGGCGGCGAGGAAGGCGGAGACGTGGTTGTTAGGGTCGGCAGTAAGGTTGCTGTGGTTGCGGCGGGAAATGAAGGCGGCGGCGGCGGCGAATCGGGTTGGTGAGATTGGAGTACATCGCATGGGAGGGCTCAGAAATGTGACAACGCAGGCAGGCGTTCCCGCTCGAAAATTCCGAGTCCGAAAGAAAAGGGTTTTCTTTTTGCAAATCGGTAAATGCACTCCCGCCGCGCCACAACGTCCCGGGTGCGGATGCACGCATGGAAGGAGCAAGCACAACTAAAACGGGACGGTACTCTGAG
>CM054940.1:195240-216683 GCA_029168755.2 Tillandsia fasciculata | reverse complement strand
TATATGACTTGTTCTTTCTGGTTTTTGTTTTTTCTTCCCAAGTAGTACTGTAAGAAGTTTAAGCAATAATTTGATGTGGGAACTTGAGGACTGATTTTTATTCATGTTGTCCGGTGTTTAGATAATGCTTTGTTGATTCTCAACTTGGAAGGTGATGCTGATTATGTCCTTGTGTGGAATTATTTTCTTCTCGTTTCCTTCTTGTGTGCTGCTTAGTTTTGTTGTCATGTATTTTTCCACCTCTGCATTTATTCCCCCCCCTCCCCAAGCTTCCTAGATTAAATGGAAGTAAAATAATAAGATTGGAGGTTCCATGAGATTCTAATTCAGAATTCTTTACTATGGTACTATAAAGTAGGGCGCTGTATTTTTAATATTTTATATTCAAAGTAAACTGTGATTTTAGCCACCCAGCATCTGAAAAGGCTTCTGCTCCGCCTTGAACTTTCATCAGCATAGATGTAGAAGGAAAGATAAATAATGTAAAGAAATTAGAGGTGTAATATATGCATGCAAAGGTATCTACAGTCAACTAGCTTAGTCTCACTCAAACGTCCATTCTTTTCCGTTCAGCAATGGCTGGCAATGGTTGGCGGAAAATTAGTTCAAATGCTCGAATTCATGACTCTGTGACCAGCATGCCCCTCTTTCGTGGGGTATCATTAAGCCACTGTGAAGGTTAAGTCATTGTCACTAACCATGCCTATTTGTCTCCAACTATGGCTGCCAATGAGCTCACGATTGGCCTGAAAATAATTCCAAGTAGCTCAAAATTATTTCAAGCTAGTTTAATTTATGTTTTGATAAAAATAATCTTATTATTAATTTATTATTACTAATGCTTGCTACTACTTTTAGTGTTACTGATTAGTATTAAAATTTGAAAGCAATGCCAACCAAAAAAATTTAAAATAATATTTAAAATTACTGCATTTCTGTTCAAAAAATAATATTTATATATATATAATTTATTTATTTTTTAACTACATCTAGTCAAACAAGAGTGAACTAAGGTTACCTTATTTATTTATCATTTATCTAGGGATACCAGCACGTAGCACTAATTATTTGGTGCTATTAATTATATAGTAACATAGTTATATATATATATATATATATATATATATATATATATATATATATATAATCAGACTGGAATACTATTAATAGTTTCAAGTCATTGGTGCTATTAAGTTTTTAACCCTTAGATTAAAAAATGTGTGGTTGATATGATAGTGAGCCTCTTGAATTTAATAGGTGGTTGAAGAAATAGTAAAATCTAACGGATGAAAATGATCAAAGAGATTGATCTAAGGATAAAAAACTTGATAGTACCAATAGCCGGACTATATATATATATATATATATATATATATATAGTAAAGTTTATATATTTTTAGAAGTACAAGTCCGAATATATTTGTGAATTTTTTATCATTAAATTTATATTGAGATTTGTGTTATTTACCTTTTCTTTCTCTCTCTTTAGTTGACTTTATAATAGCATAAATTTTAATGCAAATCTAATGGTAAAAAATTCGTAAGCATAGTTGGAGTTGTACTTTTGAAAGTATATAAGCTCTACTCTACTCTCTCTCTCTCTCTCTCTCTCTCTTTCTCTCTCTATATATATATAATTACGTTGAGTAATTTTTTGTGCTTTTAAAGGTACGAAGGTATTCGTGCTCGAAAGTTGTTTTCGATGACGGGACATTCGATTCGACGATCGATTTCATTTGATATAATTTAAGCTATTAGAACTATTTAGAAACTAAATTTTATATTTTTCCGACGTCATTTACCAAGTGATCAAAGAGTATAAAAAATAACTATTTTAACCGTCAATGTAATACGTTTGTAAGTTCAACATTGTAAAACAATTCAAATTAAGTAAAATTTTAATAAAAAATTTTATTTAATATCAAGAGTTTTATAAATTTTTTATTTTTAACCGTTCAAATTAGGACTACTCGTTTATTAGGCAAATAAAATAAAAAAAATTATAAAATTTGATTGCTAAATAGTTTTAATATTGTAGATTATGTCTAATAAAATTGATCGTGAAATTAGATGTACAACTATTAAAAATAATTTATAAACATAAAAAAATTCAAAGGATAGCTCAAAATATGTTGGGCACTATCATCATTTTTATGGAGTTATTTCTGGTTAGTTCTTTTGCGTTATTAAGGCATATTTCTGGCCTACTTCTTTAGAATCCATTTTTCTGCAAACAATAATGGCCTTATTAAGGCATTTGATTTGGGTGCTGAGAATATACCTGTGTTTTTTTTTGGTCTTTTGCCTTAGTACGAATGGGTTGCAAACCCCCGCACCCACCCCCCAGAAAGGAAAAAAGAAAAAAGAAAAAAGAAAAAACAATATGTAGAGGGTGAAGATTTCATCATTTAACGCGACATAATGTTTCTACTGTACGACATCTGCCCGTCAGAAATCTAGAAATTTTCACACTTTCCGACCTATTATTTTATAAACTAATTACTTAATTAAGTAATCGACTACTCCCTGCTTTTTCCTCGTTTCAATGCATCTTCTTCTCGGTTCGATTCCTCACCGCCCCTTGACCTCTCGCCTGTTCAAAATGGACACTCCGTTGCTCAGAAATCCATAAAATGCGTTGAAGGGAGAAGCCAGAGAGAGAGAGAGAGAGAGGGTGAGGTTCCAATCTAGATCGATCGATCGCTCGCTCCTCCCCCCACCTCTCTTCCGATCGATGTCGATGAGATCGAGATCGTCGTCCCCGGCAATTCGAATTCGATGACGATCTCCTCCTCCTCGTCCCCGTCCTCGTCGTCCTCTTCCGGCGTGGGGGGTCGCAACCCGATGGAGCACGTGCTCCTTGCGCTGCGGGAGACGGAGGAGGAGCGCGAGGTTCGGATCCGGGGGCTGTTCGGGTTCTTCGACACGGCCGGGGCGGGGCACCTCGACTACGCCCAGATCCAGGAGGGCCTGAGCGCGCTCCGCATCCCCGCCGAGTACAAGTACGCCCGGGACCTCCTCAGCGTCTGCGACGCCAACCGCGACGGCCGCGTCGACTACCACGAGTTCCGCGCCTACATGGACGACAAGGAGCTCGAGCTCTACCGCATCTTCCAGGCCATCGACGTCAAGCACAACGGCTGCATCCTCCCCGAGGAGCTCTGGGACGCCCTCCTCAACGCCGGTAATTGACCGTGCCCTTCGAGCTCCAGCATTTTGCTATCTAAGCATCTTCAGTAGAAAACATTCGCTCACATTGCTTTATTATTATCTTATATATCACAATGCGAGCTCCTTTACTGCTCGATGCACTAGTTATTTTTCTCACTATCTGAAATGCCAGTTCTATCTGATGCATATTGTCTAACTCAAGTTCGTATAAGCAAGCATCAATCACAGGGCTATCCAACCATGACATTTCCCGTTGCAAATTGGTGGCAACATGATATATGTCGATCGTCATTGTTAAGAACAGCTCGTGCCAAATATCTCTAGCTTGAGTCGGGGATGCCATATCATAGAAATAGGTTGGCCGATAGTGGCTTTGAGTTTGCTCTTCACTAGCATAACTCAATTGCCTGTTGAGTTGGTACGATGAAGATAAATCATTGTGTTTGGTGCCATGAGGCAATAGAATGTTCCTTAGGCATCGGCTCCGTCAGCAGGACCATCGAAGGATGCAAGTAAAGTTAACACTCACTGACATTGGTATCGTCACAGTGAGTCTCAAATGATACCCTTTTCATTTAGTAGCAGTTCTAAGAATTAAACCAGCATCCAAACACTTAAATACAAAACTTGTCATTTGTTTGTGCATTTATGTAACAGGGATAAACCAACTATGAGTATAAAGTCCAGACAGAAACATAAACAAAACATTTTAAGTAGTTGTTTCGGCAAATTGATGGAAAACAAATAATTACTTTTGAATAAAACGTTTATAGTTGTTGTTTCAGCAAATTGATGGAAAACAAATAATTACTTTTGCCTTTTCCATGTATATCAAAGGTTAACATAAGTGGTGCATAAGGCGATTGCGAGTTTTTTTTCTTCCTAAAAAAGGTTATCATGGCAAGTCAATCACCCCCCACCCCCCACCCGCCACCGCCCCCCCAACAGCTGGAAATCTCTGTCATAAACTCATTAGGAGGTCTCTGAGAGTTTTTAAAGTCTCTGTCTGGTTTGGAGAGGTGGGTGGCTTGGACTTGATATTTTGATGCTTTTGCTGAAATGAATTTGTGATTTTGGCTTGCCCAGTGATAGTAATGACAGTCATAATGCAGCTTCCAGGAAATACTTTTAGTTCAAGTTCTTCCAAATGTGGATGCTATGGAATATTATGTTCTTTTAACGGTGCATCCTTTATCAGTATTATTGTATTCCCTCAAGTTCATCCTTTAATCACTCAAGGCATTTCCTTGTTCAATTTAATGTATTTATTTTTTACTTCGTCCTAAAGCTTCTGATATATTGTTTAACCATTCGACTGATACATCATTACTTCATCTAACAAGTATTGTCAGTTTCCTGTTTGTAGGGATAGAAATTGACGATGAGGAGCTCGCTCGTTTTGTGGAACATGTCGATAAGGACAACGATGGAATTATAACTTTTGAAGAATGGAGAGATTTTCTTCTACTCTACCCTCACGAAGCAACAATTGCAAACATCTATCAGTATTGGGAAAGAGTTTGCCTTGTAGATATAGGTGAACAAGCTGTTATCCCAGAAGGTATAAGTAGGCATGTAAATGCAAGCAAGTACCTCATTGCAGGAGGAGTTGCAGGAGCAGCTTCCCGTACAGTCACTGCTCCTCTTGATCGTCTTAAAGTGGTTATGCAAGTACAAACATCACGGGCTCAAATTATACCAGCAATCAAGAGCATATGGAGAGAGGGCGGTCTTTTGGGATTTTTCAGAGGAAACGGATTGAATGTGATGAAAGTTACACCCGAAAGTGCAATAAAATTTTACACTTATGAAATGCTAAAAGATTTTATTGTCAAGAATAAAGGGGAGAAGAATAGCGACATTGGTGCTTCCGGGCGCTTAATTGCTGGTGGTTTGTCCGGTGCAGTGGCACAAACAGCAATTTATCCAATTGATCTTGTAAAAACTCGACTTCAGACTTACGTGTGTGAAGGTGGCAAAGCTCCTAATCTTGGTACACTGTCTAGGGATATATGGGTGCAGGAAGGGCCTCGAGCATTCTACAGGGGCCTCATCCCATCCCTTCTTGGAATTATCCCTTATGCTGGTATTGATCTTGCAGTATATGAGACCTTGAAAGATATGTCTAAAACATATCTTCTTGTAGATAGCGGTAAGATCTTAATATCTATATAAATTTTTGTTTAATATTTTGTTGTTGTTATTATTATTATTTTTACTATATGATATCTGTTTTCTCGCGATTATAATTCTCTGAAATGTATGCTTTTGTGTAGAACCTGGTCCGCTTGTTCAACTGGGTTGTGGAACCATTTCAGGAGCTCTGGGAGCAACATCTGTGTACCCCTTGCAGGTTATTAGAACCAGGCAAGCTAATATTTAAATTGATCTGCATGTGGCTTATTTCTTGTCTTATATTCTTAAAGATCCTTGTCCCTTTTTTCCTTTTTTTGTATCGATTCTGTTTGTATGATGGTCAAATGTATGAGTTTGCAGGTTGCAAGCTCAAAAGGTCAATTCAAATGCTGCTTATAAAGGAATGTCTGATGTGTTCTGGAAGACCCTTCAGCATGAGGGTTTTAGGGGATTCTATAAAGGGATACTACCGAATCTCCTAAAAGTGGTACCATCTGCAAGTATTACTTACCTTGTTTATGAGAACATGAAAAAGAAACTCTCTCTTGATTAAAGAGCAGTCTTTGTTTGCTTGCGGTCATCTCACATGGCTGACCACAGAGTTTATGATGACAACAACGATAAAGTTACAGATTGAGTAGATGATCCCTTTTTTTCAGATATTTGACAGGCTATTTTCCCCCAGGATACAGTCTAGTGCTTTTTGGAATCAATACTTTTTGGAACCAATAAGAATAAAATTCATGCAGTTGTCAAGGGCCAATGCTGGAGTCCCAGGTAACATTGTACGATATAAGATGTACTATTTCTCTTTTTTAGTTCTTATTTTCAACACAGCTTTCGAATGCGCCCTTTATTATTATTATTATCATTTCTTTTTGATGCATGAATAGTAAGAAGTCTCTGAACTACAAGATTTTCTATTTCAAATTAGGCATAGGAATCTACTTTAACATTAATGGCCTAGATCGTCAATTTGTGCTCTCATTAGTACTGATTCTGATGAGCTTTATGGTTCTTCTAACTGGATATTCCATCGTTTCATTCATGACGCTAAGCAATCATGTGTCCTTTCGTGCTGTATCAATTAGCTAGCGTAACTAGGGAAATGGAAGAATCAGGCGCAAACCTCTAATTTTTTGAGTATTGTAGGCTGTGCTACCTTGAAGTCTTCTTCGGAAGTAATAATTCCACCTTGGAGCTTGCTTTTTATAGGGTCTTTCTGCATTATGGGCATTGGATGGGCCGAACTCTACATATCAGTCCTTATATCGATTTGCCTAATGTAGTCTTTCATGGCTGCTCTCCAGTCTTGTTTTGTTTATTCCTCTGCTTTCAGTTGTCTATTTTGTGATTGGTCAACTTCAGCTCGGTTGGAAGTGGTAGTTAGCGCTTGTTTCCATAAGCTTTAAGTTATTGGAATTATGATTATTCTTATTTATTTGAATTATTTGGTTGATGTAAATGCTTTTATTTCTTTTCAGGCCACAATTATGTAAATCTTTTTCTCGTTACGACTAGTGGCATTCCTAGCATTGAAAGAGCAACCTTACGAACCAATGATGCTTTGTCTAGCTCCTCTGTTAATTTGAAGACCATATTTGTTACTAATGTGATATGATACATGCAAAGAAGTTGTTTTGACTTGTTATTAATTCAGCGGCCCCTCAACCTGGCACGGAGCTAGCCCTCTTAATGTATGATACGCATTCAGAAGAGGTGGCGACACTACTATTAAACTTTGCCGAGGTCAGGCATTATATTTTGATTATGTTACGCAGTTTAAAATTAATCTGCCCTTCTTTCCAAGAATTTTCTTAGATGGTTCATGAATCAGATTCAACTGTGAAAAATCAGTCGTGTAAGCTAATGTTCAGATGACGACAATATATTAAGCATTGTTAGTTTTTATGGGGAATCCAGCAGTTACTTTGGATGCGATGTGCTCATTCGTGCCTCTGTTAAGAGTCATGTTCATGCAGATCGGCTGTCCTTTCTTCTGCGTGGATCCTTAATTGTAGTGAATTCATTCGGTAAAAGTAGTTTGTTGCATATTTGCGACCTTGTACACCGTCATCCAATGATATACCCTTTGTTTTACTTAAAAGTTTAGACTGTCATACTAATTAATTTCTTCATATTTTGGTGTAAGCAGGTTATTTTTGACTTGACGTTGAAGTGTTGTTTGAGTAGAGTCCTTTAAAAAGAATATTAGTAAATTTCATTTGTTGAAATCTATCGCTTCTAAGAGGAGCAAAAGGATGAAACAAGTTCTCTCAACTAGGCACTCCATTTTTGCGTTTTTCTTTCAGCCTATCATTTAGTTTTTAAAGATAACAGTAGAATACTTCCTGCTGCCTCTATCGAACAGTCACAATCTTCGCGAAAACAGATCCGTATCATGTTTCGTCCATACAGGTGTACACCTTTTGTTGGGACGATTGGCTCATTGGCTTCGAAATAAGAATATCTGGAGAGCTCGATATCAAGTCATGAAACATTTAGACCAAGTTCTTTTAAACGAATAAAATCACAAACGAGTCTAAAAAAGAAATTCATCTTACTCGGAAACCAGTGGTTGCAGACTAGCATTATTTTGGTTTTTTTTTTTTTTTGGTGCCAATAATGTGGATAGTGTTCCCTTAAAATGATGGGATGACGTGGTGCACCAGGTCCAGTTGTAGCGGTGTAGAACTAGAAGGGGAGGATGAAAGCACCACGTGTTCCAGTTGTAGCCGTGGAGATGGGTAGGTTTGTGTGGCCAGCGAAACAAGTTGTGCCGGGTCTATGCGAGGGCGACAGGTGTCTGAACATGTACATCCCGTCGGCATCGTTGCTTCGAGGAAGAACTCGCCGTCGCGATTATCTTCCCAACACTAGTCTTTTTATCTTATTATTATTATTATTATTATTATTATTATTATTAGAGTCCCTTCTCGTCGTCTCTCTTCTCTTCACCAGAAAATCACAAAAACCGCGGCCACCCACATGCACCAAAGAATCTTTCAGAACCCCACGCCGGGAAAAGTTTGAAAAGAAAAAAAAAGAAAAAAAAAAAAAAAAGAAGAGTGTATTAATTCGTTAGGTACGATGCGAGGAAGACCCTCCCTTAGGTTAACTTTAATCGTAGCAACCTCCCATCATACTCTATTATTAATTATATCTTAATTCTAGGAGGAGGATTAGTTAGAAGGTAGGCAATGTGGTGCACCATCACCTCGTGCCTGGATCGCCTCGGATCCTTTAATTTTAAGACGGGTATATATAATACGATGGCAAAACTTTTCTTTTTCTCTTGTAGACGTCAAAATGAATATAGTAAAATCAAAGCTGTACCTACTCTCTGTGCCGTCCTCTCTACTTGAGTTTGGTTGAACACGCGGAAGGAGAGTCACGTTGAAGTTAATTCGGAGAATATTCTCCCAACTTCAGGGCCCCTCCCCATCCATCATCCAAAACGAAAGTACTAGTCTTTTCTATCTTTTACTTTATCCACAGGGAAATTAATAGTTTATCTCATCTCCCATGTTGTGCGTCATTTTCAGAGACGCATCTGCATCAAAGCTGTCGCTAGTTGTTAGCAGTGTTTAGGGTATCGTGTCGTAAACTGAGTGGCTCGAATTCCGTAATTTTATTTGGAGACGAGAGTAAATACTGTGCTGCTGGATCACCATCAACTTATGTAAGCTGAGCCCCCGCCAACTAGGAGTTATAAATTAATATTGCCGCTTTAATTTGGAGCTGAGTGTGAAGGACTGGTCCGATCAGCTTGCTGATTGAATTCGATTGTTTTGTTGTGGCCGGTCGCAACTAGAAAGACAGACGCAGCAACAGCGGAAGGGAACGATTGGTTTCCCTTCCAACTTTGGAGAGCCATAATTTTTATTTTATTTTATTATTATTTTTTTTTTTAAAAAAAAAACCTGGCCCAATCCTTGGAAACGCCGTGCCTAATCAAAATCTGGAGTGGAAAGCAACGGGAAATCCAAATGCCCACACTAATCAAATAAACGAATTAAATTAATATAATTAATTGACCCCTTATTTATTTGTCCATAATCCACAAGGATGATGTATAAACCTTGTGTTAGCAAACACTCACTGCAGCGTACGTGCGCTCCCCCTCCCGTCCCTCTCATAGCCTCGTTCATTAATACATAATATAATATGGCTCGTTTCGTACTCTCGCATGGACCGCACCCTCTCTGTCTCTCTCTCCACAGGTGGAAAAAGTTTTTTTAAAGTAAACATCCACCAATAAAATTTACTACAATAAATAAAATAAAAGAAACAAAAAAAATTTTAATTCAAAAAAAATTTATTCTCTTACAAATTTACAATCAAAGAATTTAAATAGAAAAAAAAATTAAAGTTTAAAAAAATCTAATTCAACACATATTCTCCACTACACCCGCTATACATGTGCTCCTAAAAACTAGTTAGCATGAATTTCACTACATTACACACTATTTATACAAATTAATTCATCACTTCATGACTTAGTCAATTTCTATCTAAATTAGCTCACTACTAGCACTATATCATCCACTACTTGCATAATAATAGGACTACTAACATCATGAATAATTTATATCGTTTTCCATTACTTTCTCTTGATGCAAATTCAGTAATACTGAGGGCTTTTCTAAATTTAAAAATTTGTCGTGAGAGAGTTTTCGTCAATCCATCGACAACTTGTTCGTTGGTGGAACAAATCTTCATGTCGATTTGCATATTATTGACAAGATTCTGAATAAAATGATGACGTATTTAATTCGATGTGTTTCATACGATCATGGAATACCGGATTCTTCGTCATTGCGATGGTTGAACGATTGTCACAGTATATTTCTGTTGGATGTTCTTGTGCTTGATGTAGATCCTCCAAAATATTTTGCATCCAAATAGCTTGACAGGCGACTTTGCTGCCATATATTCAGCTTCAGAGGAGAACAATGCGGTAGTAGCTTGCTTCTTTGATGCCCAAGAAACAACTCATGATCCAAAATTGAAGACCCATCCGCTTGTGCTTTTTTTGGCATCTTGAAAATCTGCCAAATCACTATCATTAAAATCAACCATTTGAGATTAGTAACTGGCTGGTACCAAATTTCGAAATTAATAATTTCTCGAATGTAGCATAGAATTCATTTTGCAACTCCAAGGTGATGCTTTGTAGGATCATGCATAAATCTGGATATTAAGCTGACGAAAAATATAATATCAGGACGTGAATGTGCCAAATATATTAAAGCTCCAACTATACTTTTGAAAATTCGCGCATCAACTCTTTATATTCCATCATCTTTTGTCAATTTTTCATTCAAATTTATAGGAGTTGCAAATCCCTTACAATTCCGCAGCTTAAATTTTTTGAGCAAGTCCAATGCATATTTTTCTTGGGTCAGAAAGATACCATTATCAGTTTGCATAACTTGAAGAGCAAAAAAATAATGTAAAAGTTCCAAATCCAACATATCAAATTCATACATCATAATATTCTTGAAGTCGTGAATAAGAAGATCCGATGAACCCGTCTAAATTATGTCATCGACATAAATACAAATAACAATAATCTCTTTACCTTTTACCTTTATATATAACATAGGTTAATAAAATAGAGGTTAGACTATTATAAAATATGAAAAGTATCAACGAGTCGATCAAGCTGAGGTACGGATATCTCGCTCTCTTTAAGGAGATTCAAGTCCTCTGCGGTAGGCAAAACCTTCGAACCGATGCAGTAGAACACTGACTTGTTCCCTTCAGAATACAACGGTCCGACCCTCGTCGTGTAGCTTTACCAACTCTGCACAAGTATATGAGCCCAAAGCTTCACAAAAAAGAACATATTTTCTTTGACCTCTTTCTCTCTCAAATAGTATAGTTTTATTTTTATTATTTGATCCTTTTGTTGGTATTCATCAAGATAGTAGAATAGCTCTCTTTATATAGGCTTTACATGCCTATAGGTTACAAGTTATTAAAACCAACTTAGTAAATTCACTATTCTCTTTAAATAGGCTATAGGAAAGTTATCCGTTAGATCTCTTTCTAATTCAATTTCATGAATAGGTTATAGGAATGAATACATTAGTAAAGGAGTAGTAACTCCATTAGTTACATATGCATAGGTTAATAAAATTAATAATTTATTTAATAATAACATGTTACAACAGGTTCATTCTCATTTTTATGAAAATCATGTTGCCAAAGATGGATATCAAGGCGGCTATACCATGCTCTAAGGGCTTGCTTGAAGCCATAAAGAGCTTTCTTGAGCTTGTATACTTTCTCCTCTTTTCCTTTAACGACAAAATGCTGTGGCTACTCTACATTCTCATCTTCATCCAAATTTTCATTAAGAAAAGCCGACTTAACATCGAATTGATAAACAGACCATTTCATTTGAACAGCTGAATCTAAAATAATTCGAACAGTTTCTAAACGAGCAACAGGTGAAAATGTTTCAAGAAAACCAATACCAGGTTTTTGAACATATCCTTTCGCTACAAGCCATGCTTTGCATTTTTGAACCTTTCCGTTAGCACCATGCTTCACCCGATAAACTCATTTTACACCAATTACATCTTTTTTTTTTGGCATGTCAACAAGCTCCCAAGTTTTGTTCTTTTCAATAGCTGCAATCTCTTCATGCATTGCGTTCTTCCATTCATTTTTTTTTCATAATCTTCTTCAAAATATACGGGCTCTACAACCATAAGAGCAATTTTGCAAGTTTCATAAATTTATTTCAACAACTTTATCTTTAAAGGAAGGGTTTCTGAATCCGACAATGATAAAGACGATTTTTCCACAATTTCTTTCCTTTGGCTTTTTGGAGTGGCTTGCGAAGCTTCTACTTCTTCATTTGGAAGTTCGAGTGACTTTCTTTCGTCAATTGCTAATGTTACATATGCACTTTCATTCTAATCCAAAAAATCATCTTCATAAAAAATAACATGTCGGCTTATAAGTAGTTTCTTTGTCATCGAATTGTATAGTCGATATGTCACGCCCCGAGTCCGCCAATTTGTACGGTTCGGGCACGCCAACAGACCCGCCAATCGGGTAAGACCTTTTTCTACCCGAAAGGAACGGTAACATCCATAATAACACAACAAGTGTATGCGGAAGCTCAATATCAGAGTACTAAAAATCACTATAAATTTAAAAACTTTCATTCAATAACTAATGCGGAAATGAAAGCATACAGGAGTGAACCATAAATTAAACTTATTACACTTTACAATTCTGAACTTGCAAATAAAATTATTACATTTTCTTTACATAATTCCTCACCATACAAGGTTCACTCAAGAAATATATAGAAAGGGATACCTCTGCTAGACCCTCTAGGTCACTATGCTGCTGGGCCCTTGCCCCTGTCGTATGCCTCGCTGTCGTCTGCATCTGATCTGTCTCGACCGCTGCATCCATTCCCGAACCTGTGGGGGGAGTCACCCAAGGGGTGTGAGAACTACGAGCGAGTTCCCAGTGGGTTCAACCACCGAGAGAAAGTGTCCTACACCACTTGGTCCAATGGAAGCAATAATAATAGTGTGCTAGGAAACTAAAATCCTCAACATCAATATGCAGCTATGCAATAATATATCACTACACTATCTGTGTACAACCATCGACCCAGCACTACTCTGTCTAGCCACACTAGGCTGCTAAGCACCAACTCGGCCACTATGCCGCTGTATACTGGGTTCAACTAACCCGGCCACCTTGGCCACTCTATTTTCTTTATTCTTTAGATTCTGGTGCTTTAGTTCAAGTTAACCCTCAGAAATTCTTATCCAACGGGCCCGAGCCCGGTAGTCTTGCTACCATAAGATAAGATTTCTAAGGTTGCCGATAACACTCGCAAGTGTTACCCCGTCCTGCCGGGGGGACTTGTCATACGGGACACTGCCCGATAGGGTCACTGCCCAACTCTGACAAGAGTACTCTATCTACCAGTCATACGGGTCGCTGCCCGGGAGAGGGACCCTGTCCAACTCCTGACCGTTGTACGTTCGCCCCGGAGGTACGCCCGTTTTATCTTTAATTTTTCTTTCTTTTCTTTTCTTTCTCTTTTTATTTTAGTTCTTAGCCTCTTTGCTTTTGAACACTTGCTTTCCTTTCTTATTCGAGCTTATAGCTCCCATTTTGCCACTGGCAAATTACTTTCTCTTTTCTTTGAGCATTTAGCTCCTTGCTTTCACTTTTAGCCCTTCGAAAGTACCTCGTCCGACGGGTCACTGCCCAGGGAGTCCTGCTCCACTTGACGAGTCTCAAATTCGAAGGCGTCATTAATATTCTCTTTATTCTCTTTATCTTAGCACTTTTTGCTTGCTTTTAACCAATTTGCTCTTTTGAGCAATTTGATTGTCTTGCTTATTAATCACTTTTTCATCTCTTAGGTCTTGCCATAAGGATAACTAGAGAGTCTCCTGGACTCTTAAACATTTCTCTTTTATTTCTTTAACTCAAATTGAAGTTAAAGTTATTATCCATTTGCCCAGACACCCTATGACCTTCTAGGGTTGTATTTGATCAGCTTATTAACCTTGGGATCTTATCCCACTTTCCTGATTCCTCATTGAATCCTAGAGTTAACTTAACTCTATTTTCCTGTTCCACTATTAACTTAGAGTTACACTGACTCTAATTTCCTGTTTTTCCTTTCATATCTCCACATTTGACATTTCTCTGACTTTTACTTTCCTGTTTTCCCTTTCAGATCTCCACACTTGATCCATCTTTTCCATCCTCTTGATTCCTTACTGAATCCTAGAGTCAACTTGACTCTATTTTTCCTGTCTGTGAGTTTAAACTCTTCTAGCTCAACTTAGGTTCCCTTTACCTAAGTCTCATGTCATACTTGTCCTAGAGTTCCTTGACTCTATGCTGACTCTAGTTACCTTAGGTTTCCTTTACCTAAGTTCCATGTCATACTCATCCTAGAGTTCCTTGACTCTATGTTGAACACTAGTTCTCCTTAGGTTATCTTTACCTAAGTTCCATGTCATACTCATCCTAGAGTTCCTTGACTCTATGTTGAACACTAGTTCTCCTTAGGTTATCTATACCTAAGTTCCATGTCATATACACCCTAGAGTTCTCTGACTCTATGTTGATCACTCTATCCAGTGTCCTTAGGTTATCACCTAAGACCATGCCACTCGTCCTCCCTAGGATAACTCCTAAGTCTGATGTCACTCGTTAAACCCTAAATCTCGGTTTTCTCCTAGTCTTACTACCAACATGTCCTTTTCCTTATGCCACATGATTCCTAGGGTTATACCCTAACATGATCACAATCATAATCCATTAATCATTCTCATGCATGCAATTGATTCATTTCATTCATCATATAGTAATTACTTCTACGCATGCATATTCATCATATATCTTTGGCAACCAACAGTTGCACTTTTCTCTGTGTCCATTTGCACATGCACACCTATTCCTCTATCTCTGGCAACCAACAGTTGCTCTTTTTCATCTGAATCCTCTACACATGCAATCATAATCATAATTACCTAACGCCTCTAACAGGCTACTATCATGCTTCGAATCGAAAAGCAAAGGAGCAAGGGGAGAGGTCACCCAATTTCGGCAGAATTCCCCACCTTGTAGTGTACCCAATTGCTTGTAGACACTTGCAATTGGTCTCCACGCGATTCCCCTCGTTTTCTTGAGCTTGTACGCAAAACGGCGCGCATTCGCCGAGTCCGCACGCAAAACGGTGCACGTCCCCTATACCTGCACGCAAAACGGTGCATGTCATTAAAAAAAACCCACACGTAAAATGTTGCGCGCCACATCAGCCGGCACGCAAAACGATGCGCGACAACACGATCTGCACGCGAAACGGTGCACGTACCTCAAATCTGCACGCAAAACGGTGCACGCCTCACTATGGGGTTGCACGCAAAATGGTGCACGTTATTTTCCAACCCTACATGCAAAACAATGCATAACATTAGTGACGGCACGCAAAACGGTGCGCGACAATACGAACTGCACGCGAAACGGTGCACGTACCTCGAAACTGCACGCAAAACGGTGCACATCTGACTGTAGGGTTGCACGCAAAACGGTGCATATTTTTCCTAGCCCTGCACGAAAAATGATGCAACCATTAGAATCTACACGCAAAACGATGCGTATTGGTCCAACCCGCACGCAAAACGGAGCACATACCTTGTATTAGCACGCAAAACGGTGCACGCTCCTTTTTCAACTTCGCACGCAAAACGGTGCATGTATTCCAAGCTTGCGCCCAAAATCGTGCATATTTGTTGAATCCGCACGCAAAACGGTGCATGCTTCCCTCGAGCGGCACGCAAAACGAGACGTGCCCAAAACGCTCGCAAAACTCGCGCAGTAAAACGGCACAGAAAAGTTGGGTCCCTAACATGCACGTGGCAAAGGGGGTCAAATCCAAAATCCAAAGGGAATCTTAAAACTGTGCCAAAAATACCGCAAAAACGACAAACGGGGCTTACCTCGACAACATCGTGCCGTACAATCACGCCCAAAAGGCTTTTTAGAACATCTAGCGCGCTCCACGGAGTCCACGGCGTGCTCGTGCGCCCTCGAAAACCCCGGGCGAAATCGCCCGGTTCGCCTCCTGGTACGCTCGGGTGAAGCCAAAAAGGGAAAAAGAAGGAAAAACGGGGCTTTTCGGGCCTAAATAGGCCAAACCCGAACTTTCGGGCGCACCTTTCGGGCGCCCGAAAGATTTCGGGCGGCTACAGTAACCGCCCGAGCCGCGGTCCACGGTCCATGCCTTGCCAGCAAGGCGCCACGTCAGCAACGCGCAGCCACCCAGGGGCCGACACGTGTCCCTGGACCCGTGCACCGCGACCAACGAACAGTGGCAGCCAATCAGAGGCTGCCACGTGGACCGCACTACGCACTGCTCTGACGCCCGCCGCAGCGTCGCGTCGCGTCAGCGCGTCGCGTCGCGCTGACCCGCGAATGGGAGGCCGACACGTGGCCGTCCCCGCTGACACGCGCCAGGCGCGTCGCGCCTTCCCCGCGCACGCCCACGCTCCCCCGGTCAGAGCGACCAATAGGGAGGTGACACGTGGCGGTCTTCACCTACCGCGCGCCTCGGGCCGCGCGCCACAGCGCGTTGCGCGCGAAAAGCTTACCTCGGGATTCGCGCCCGCTGCCTCGGGATTCGCGCCTGCTGCCTCGGGATCCGTGCCGCTGCCTCGGGATCCGTGCCGCTCGGGATTCGGGCGCTGCTACAGTAACTTTCGGGCGCACCTCATTCGGACCGGGCTGCTACAGTGAACCGGGTTCGCTACAGTCCAGCCCGGTTCGCTGCAGCCCGAAAAACCCGATTGCTACAGTAACTTTCGGGCGCCCGGAACCCATTTTCGGGCGCCCGAAACTTGGGCCCAAGCCCAGTTTCGCCCGTTCTCTCCCGTTTTTCGCCCGTTTTCGCTCAAATTTGACGGGCAGCCACAGTTTAACTTGATTTACCTCCTGGTACTTAAACTTTTCAGTTTGGACCCTTTTTGATCTGCCAAAAGTCCCACTGTATTTGAATTCGCTGGCGGAGCCCGTTCCCTCAATCCGGGTGTCCGATCAACGCGAGATTTTTACTGTGGCCATAAAACATATTTACGGAGCTCCCGTAATTTTCTCAGAATTTTCTGAAACTGTGAATTTTCCACTTACAATCTGGGCCCACTTTCTCATATAAAATTTTAGATCTCTTATTTTAATTCCGATTTGGGCCCAATTCACTTCCGAGTAACCCTTTACCTCCATAAATTCAATAAAATAGCATTTCATACCATTTTATTTACATTTATTTATATACCGAAATTCCGGTTCACTACATTCTACCCCCCTTAAAATAAGTTTCGTCCTCGAAACTTGAATCATATGTCGACCCTTACTTGGTCGAGAGGGAGGAAAATCTTGCCCTCACTGCTGGGCACGCTGAACCTCGTGACCGGCTGCCTGTTCGACCCAAATTACTCGAACAGTCCATTCCTGGATCCCTATCTTAACCCAGGGACAACACAGACCGGGTGTCTGACCACTTTCACCCAGTAGGTGAGAGAGACTATTGAGCACTTGCTCTCTCTCAATTGCCACAAATGGCGAAGTCTCTTCTTGTGAAATCTTCACTTTAATTCCGCGACCTTTTTATCTTTCACAAGGAGGTTGCATCTGCAACTAATACATTTATCGCATTTTTCGGTCACTCAGCTGCCTAATGTGGAGGGCAAAAGCCAATCCACGAGTCCTCAACTATCACACACGCTGCTAGCGCTCTAAATCCACGGGTTATCAGCTAACCCGATATCTCAGACTACCAATAGGTCCACAGACCACAGTCCAATAGGGGCCTATAGCCCAACTAGTCCAACTCTATATAATGGCTCTCACTAGCACACAGACCCAATCATCATACGGGTAGATCCTCACTTAGGATTGCTACACCAACACTCCCACTAGGAGCTACAATACCTCAATCACCACTAGCTCTACAGCCTGGTCATATCTCACTCTCAGTGTACTAACCTCAGTGTACTACTAGCCTCAATGTTCACACGTGGCATTCCACGTTCCCGGGTCATCGCTCGGACTACCGTCCCGACCAAATCTCTATCATGCCCCGCCATCAGGTCTCGGGCCGCTGTCTCTCACAGCTGACTGCGCCTGCCCACTGGGCTACAGGCCCACAGTCCACAAACATGGTCCAGGCACGGATCGTCCACAAGCGAACCCGCTAATCGTCGCCACGCGACCACTACGCTCCACTGAGCAAAACCCAGCTAACTAGTCGTCAATCTATGACCCAAATAATCTATCAACTCTGGCCACACTGGGCAAAGGCTAATACGCCACCTAATCAGCTCTCTCTGGCTAAACGATACTCGTGCTCCATGAGCACCCAAACAGTTGGGCGTCCTTTGCCCCCACGCTAACTCGTAAAATCCAGTGTCAAGCAACTTGCTTAAACACGCGTATGACTCCTGTACACCTCTCCCAACTGGGTGGAGGCACCACAAATAACTGTCCACCAACTCTGGTGATTATCACGCGAATCCTACGGTGGCAATCCTTGCCGTTACAGCGATCCATCAAATCGGCGCCACAAAACTCCCGCTCACTTGCGAGGTTTTCGAATCTCGAAACCTGTCCCGGGTCTTACCAACCCCTCAATGCGGCAATTTAGCCACAACTATAGGCCACACGGTCACTACTGTTATCAGGGCGAACTCACGCCGCCAGGCCCGTAAATCTTTCTTGCCCTAACCTTTAGGACATACTTACTTGGTTCTCGCAACATAGCGATCACCATTTTCTTCGTGAGTCGGTCTCTCACTGGACCTCGCTGACCACACTTTGCCCGCAAACTAGCTGACACAAGCTTATAACACCCCCTGCTGAAGGTGCGGGGTGCACTGACAAAAGCTCGGTGGCCACTGCCACCCTCTCTACTGTCGCCCCAACATGCGGCGACGCCGTATACTCATACGTTGTTTGTGCAGCCTCAACTTGCTGCGCTATCACCACTGGAGCCTATCTATCTGCTCCAGCTGTCATGCTGACGCTACTCTCAGGCGTCGAAACCTGTCTTCCTGTCGGCGGAAAATTTCCGCCGACGGCAAGAAGTCTGACCTACTGTTGGACCACTCCAACAAGTGCGGTCACCTGCTATCGCAGCTCGTATACCACGTTTGACCCCGAGCCCTCTCGGGACTCGAGTCAAACAGGTGCGTTTCCCTATGTGGTGTCATCGCTACTA
Source organism: Tillandsia fasciculata (assembly GCA_029168755.2). Classification (NCBI taxonomy): domain Eukaryota; kingdom Viridiplantae; phylum Streptophyta; class Magnoliopsida; order Poales; family Bromeliaceae; genus Tillandsia; species Tillandsia fasciculata. The sequence goes on along the minus strand of CM054940.1, from coordinate 197,602 downwards.
TGCACACCACAACGAAACAACCAGCCCAAACTTAGCCATTTGAGCATCGCGCAGTCCCTATACCGACAAAAAGGCTCGTCGACCAAATCATGCGAAAGTATAAGAGGGTACTCCTTTTCATCTCCAACATTACGTTGTCGGCCGCCAACGTAATATCCGAAGAATGAAAGCTCGTCGCCCTCGATCAGTCCCAACATCCTTTTTGGGAACAACAATAACCAATCAAATACTTTCGCCCAATAATCCACACACTCTCTCGTGCTAATCCCTAGAGTCTCCCTAAGGTTGCTAACCACCTAGGACTATTCCTAGGCTCTGATACCACTCTAATCTGTCACGCCCCGAGTCCGCCAATTTGTACGGTTCGGGCACGCCAACAGACCCGCCAATCGGGTAAGACCTTTTTCTACCCGAAAGGAACGGTAACATCCATAATAACACAACAAGTGTATGCGGAAGCTCAATATCAGAGTACTAAAAATCACTATAAATTTAAAACTTTCATTCAATAACTAATGCGGAAATGAAAGCATACAGGAGTGAACCATAAATTAAACTTATTACACTTTACAATTCTGAACTTGCAAATAAAATTATTACATTTCTTTACATAATTCCTCACCATACAAGGTTCACTCAAGAAATATATAGAAAGGGATACCTCTGCTAGACCCTCTAGGTCACTATGCTGCTGGGCCCTTGCCCCTGTCGTATGCCTCGCTGTCGTCTGCATCTGATCTGTCTCGACCGCTGCATCCATTCCCGAACCTGTGGGGGGGGGTCACCCAAGGGGTGTGAGAACTACGAGCGAGTTCCCAGTGGGTTCAACCACCGAGAGAAAGTGTCCTACACCACTTGGTCCAATGGAAGCAATAATAATAGTGTGCTAGGAAACTAAAATCCTCAACATCAATATGCAGCTATGCAATAATATATCACTACACTATCTGTGTACAACCATCGACCCAGCACTACTCTGTCTAGCCACACTAGGCTGCTAAGCACCAACTCGGCCACTATGCCGCTGTATACTGGGTTCAACTAACCCGGCCACCCTGGCCACTCTATTTTCTTTATTCTTTAGATTCTGGTGCTTTAGTTCAAGTTAACCCTTGGAAATTCTTATCCAACGGGCCCGAGCCCGGTAGTCTTGCTACCATAAGATAAGATTTCTAAGGTTGCCGATAACACTCGCAAGTGTTACCCCGTCCTGCCGGGGGACTTGTCATACACACTGCCCGATAGGGTCACTGCCCAACTCTGACAAGAGTACTCTATCTACCAGTCATACGGGTCGCTGCCCGGGAGAGGGACCCTGTCCAACTCCTGACCGTTGTACGTTCGCCCCCGGAGGTACGCCCGTTTTATCTTTAATTTTTCTTTCTTTCTTTTCTTTTCTTTCTCTTTTATTTTAGTTCTTAGCCTCTTTGCTTTGAACACTTGCTTTCCTTTCTTATTCGAGCTTATAGCTCCCATTTTGCCACTGGCAATTTACTTTCTCTTTTCTTCGAGCATTTAGCTCCTTGCTTTCACTTTTAGCCCTTCGAAAGTACCTCGTCCGACGGGTCACTGCCCAGGGAGTCCTGCTCCACTTGACGAGTCTCAAATTCGAAGGCGTCATTAATATGCTCTTTTATTCTCTTTATCTTAAGCAATTTGCTTGTCTTGCTTATTAACCAATTTTAGCTCTATCTTGAGCAATTTGATTGTCTTGCTTATTAATCACTTTTTCATCTCTTACCCAGGGTCTTGCCACACGGTAGCTAGAGAGTCACATGGACTCTTAAACATTTCACTTTTATCTCTTTAACTCAAATTGAAGTTAAAGTTATTATCCATTTGCCCAGACACCCTATGACCTTCTAGGGTTATTTTGATCAGCTTTTAACCTTGGGATCTTATCCCACTTTCCTGATTCCTCATTGAATCCTAGAGTTAACTTAACTCTATTTTTCTGTTCCACTATTAACTTAGAGTTATACGGACTCTAATTTCCTGTTTTTCCTTTCATTCTCCACATTTGATCCATTTCTCTGTATCTTCTTTACTTTCCTGTTTTCCCTTTCAGATCTCCACATTGAACCATCTTTTCCATCCTCTTTATTCCTTACTGAATCCTAGAGTCAACTTGACTCTATTTTTCCTGTCTGTGAGTTTAAACTCTTCTAGCTCAACTTAGGTTCCCTTTACCTAAGTCTCGTGTCATACTGTCCTAGAGTTCTTGACTCTATGCTGAACTCTAGGTTACCTTAGGTTCCCTACCTAAGTTCCATGTCATACTCATCCTAGACAAAAAAGTTTTTTCCTTGACTCTATGTTGAACACTAGTTCTCCTTAGGTTATCTTACCTAAGTTCCATGTC